>LOEQ01004262.1:100355-153629 GCA_001685075.1 Bramus lutescens
CCTTTGTCAAAAATCAGGTGTTCATAGGAGTGGGAGTTAATATCCGGGTCCTCTATTCGATTCCATTGGTCGACAACTCTGTTTTTATGCCAGTACCAGGCTGCTTTCATTACTGAAGCTCTGTAATAGAGTTTGAAGTCAGGGATGGTCATACCATGACTATTCTTACAAGAAAATCTAAAAAGCAGTTTTAATGAAGGAAATTTAAATGAAAGCTCAGGAGCCTGTATCTAAAACACAGACAACATTGTATCTTGGATATCCAAAAGTTATAAATTATAGGTAGAATACATTATTAGTTTTTATTTTCTTAGCTAATTTTAAATTAAACATTTATTAAAGAATTAAGCCTTCAACATTTAAGTTTTTTTAATTGGAAAATGTATTTATTTACCTTTACTGTTTATGTGGATTCCTAATAGGATGAGGAATCTAAAAAAGGGTAGTTTAATATTTATAACTTTACTGTTTTTTAAACGAAAATCACAGATGAATAATTCCTTTACATACATCATCATGGTGTGCCCCACCCACTAAGATGATTTGTAAATTTTAAGACCCCTGTATAAGCCTCAAACTAGGTTTCTAAGTGACAATTTTAAAAGGGGAATTTTTCTGTTAGATAGGCCTGGCTGAGACAAGGATGTTGAAAGAAATACAATTTTTTTCACTGTTTTTGCTTTTAAAGAGGCAGTAGTGGTCAAAAAAAATCCTTAAATTCTTTAAAACAGTTGTATATACATATACATTCCTTTGCATACAATATATACTTAAAAGCACACTTGTAAGTTATCCTCTTAATCTTTTGAAGAAAGAGTTTAGTGTCGCAAGGGAGGGCAATTGTTGGTTAGGAATAAAAACATGGATCTTTGAGTAGGAGTGGATAATTGCTTTAAAGTTAATTCTACCCTCAAATAATAGAGACCTTGTTGTAGAACCAGAATTGGAATAAGGATTAAGGAGATAATACCCTGACCAGAACTGTACAGATTTTTAGGACAATTTACTATCTCTATTTGTGGTCTATTAACTATCTCTATTATTTTTGTGATCATCTTGATTTCATATTTTTTTTGTCTTTTATCACTATTTTGCTTCTTAAAATTTTAGTTAGTTTTACAATGAGTCAAAAGGAAGCTGGTCCAAGTTAACAACTTTAGTTCACATAGTTTACCTATAAGCTTATTTGCTACTAAATATATTATGTAAAAATATAAACAAACTGCAATTACATTTAGATAATTTATATATATATAATCATGTGAAAGCTATATTTTAATAAACAAAGATTTCAGAAGTTATTGATTGTTGGGATTATATATTTTATAGCCTACACTATGGTAAGAAAATGTTACACATAGATTTTTAGTAAACATATATATATTTACTTATATATAAAATCGTACATTCTACAGTTTTGTATTAAGAGTACTTTGAAGAAATCAAATGAATTTTATGTTACACATGATATAAATGAGATAAAATTTCATATAGTTATGTATATTTGGAATCTATATTGGAAGAAAAGCTTTATAAAGACTTCTACATATAACATTAAATTTTATAGCCTAATGAAATCTAATGAACCCAACAAATGTTGTTTTACATAAACAATTAGTATTTTAACGTCTATGAAGTATTTAATGTGCCCAAATATATCATTTTAAAAGGTTTTAAGATGTCTAGATTACCCAGATTTATCAAGTAGTATGTACATATTAGGCCTTAATATATGATCAGAATATTTAAATTTGTGAACTTGCACATGTATTTTAATTGGTCATGCAAAAAATAATTTAGCAAACAATAAAAATGCATATAAAAGGTGAACTGAAGTGGTCACAGTTTGCTGAAAACAAATATTTTTGAGGCATTGCAGCCTACACCTCCAGTGGAAGACCCCGCTCCATCAGTTCACATGCCAGACGAACATCCTACAGCAAGCAACACCCCTTCCTGCTTAGTCACCCTAGCCCACCCACACCTGCGGCAGAAGGCCCCTGCCACACCAGCACCCAGATCCCCATCTCAAGTCACCTTATCCTGAACTACACTTCCTGTGGAAGCCTCCTGTTCTGTCAGGGCTCACACCAGCATACAGATCTCCAGTCCACATCTCCAGTGGAAGCCCCCTGCTACATCAGAGGTCAAGTCAGAGCCCAGATTCCCCAGAGAGCACACCAGGACCCAGAACCCCAGAAGAACCCTAACAGATCAGAGACTGCTCTTGCTGGCAGAACCTCAAAACCCAACTCAGACTGAAACCCCCCTGCTTTAGCAGAGGCCTCCCTGGACAGAAGTCCAACCCCCATCTTGGGCAGAGACCATTTACTCGATCACAGGCCACTCTGATAAGAAGACCAGAGAAGAAACAAAAAACAAGAAACAAAACACTCATCCGACAAAGACAAACTCAGAAAATGGTAACTAGACTTATCGTCACATCAAACCCAGATGCCCAAACGCAAGCATAAGTGTCTAATCAACAGTCAGAGTAATACATCACCACCAGAGCTCAGTCACCATACTACAGCAAACCCTAAATATTCCAATATAGCTTCTTAAGCACAAGAAGACGACTTTAAAACCAAATTTATAAAGATGATAGAGGCCCTGAAAGAGAGAATGAATAAATCATTTAAGGAAAAAGAAACAATAAAAAATTGGAGAAAATAAATAAATTCCTTAAAGAAAGTCAAGGGGAAAAAAACAGTTGAAGGAAATGAATAAAACTGTTCAATATCTGAAACTGGAAATAGAAACAATAAGAAAACACAAACCGATTGAATACTGAAAATGAAAAATCTGGGTAAGTAAACAGGAGCTACAGAGGCAAGTATCACCAACAGGATATGAGAGATGGAGGAAAGAATCTTAGCCACTTAAGATATAATAGAAGAAATAGATACACTGATCAAAGAAATTGTTAACCCCCCAAAAAAATCTCTTCACAAAACATCCAGGAAATGTGGGACACCATGGAAAGAAAAAAAAAACATAGAAATTAGAGGAATAGAGGAAGGAGTAGAATCCAAGCTCAAAGGCCTAGAAAATATTTTTGACATTTTTTAATTTCTTTTTTTATATTGCTCATTTAAATTGTTTGCATAGGAATGTACTGTATGTTTTTACCTTATTCTCTTTCCACCTCTCCTCTCCACTCTCCCCCTCTCCCTGCCCCCAATGCTCCCAATTTACTCACTATCAATAGATTCAATTCCCCAATAAAAATACGCAGGATAAGAGAATAGATTGGAAAACAGGATCCATTCTTCTGTTGCATATAAGAAACACACCTCAACATCAAAGACAGATATTATCTTGGAGCAAAAGGTTGAAAAAAGGATTTTCCAAGAAAATGGACCTAAGAAACCAGCTGGAGAAGCCATTCTAATATCAAACAAAATAGACTTCATATCAGAGTTATTCAAAACATATGGAGAAGAACACTTTATATTTATCAAAGAAAAATTAACCAAGATGATTTTTTAATTCTTAACTTGCTGCTCCAAACACAAAGGTACAAATATTTGTAAAGGAAACTCTATGGAAACTTAAATCACACACCAACTTTCACAACTTGATAGACTTTAATCTACCACTCTCTTCAAAGCACAGATCATACAGACAAAAACTAAACAGAGAAAGACTGGATGGAGATAATGGATGTTATGGACCAATATACCTACCAGATATCTACAGAGCAATTCATCCAAAGACTAAAAAATACACTTTCTTCTCAGCACCTCAGGGAACATTCTCTAAATTTGATGACATACTTTGTCACAAAGCAAGTTTCAACACAGAAGAAAAATGAATAACCCCTGCATTCTATTAGACCACCATGAGTTAAAGGCTGGATTTCAGTAACAATAGAAAACCTACAAGCTCATAGAAACTGAAAGACTCTTTATGGAATGACTACTGTATGAAGGTAGAAATATAGAAAGATATTAAAGACTTTAAGAATTCAATGAAAATGAAAACACAATATTCCCAAATTAATGGGACAGGATGAAAGTCATGTTAAGCAGAAAGTTTATAGCAGAAGATGTTAATATCTCTCATGCTCAGGAATTGGTAGGATGGACACAGTACAATGTTCATCTTACCAAAAGTATTCTAAAGATTACTTTAGAATACAAAAATTACAAAAGTAATCAGCACAATTTCCATCAAAATTCTAACAGAGACCCTGAAAAAGTAATACTAAATTTCATATGAAACATCAGAAAACCCAGGATAGCTAAAACAATCCTATAGAACAACAGAACTGCTGGATGTCTCACTATTTCTGATTTGACACTGTGTACAGAGCAATAATAATAAAAACTGCATGGTATTGGCATAGAAAACAGACAAGGTGATCAACGGAATCTAACTGAAGATCCAGACATTAATCCACACAACTATGACAGCTGATTTTTCAAATACTGAACCCAGAAATCCATAATGGGAAAAAAATCATCTTCAGCAGCTAACTTCTACACGGGAATGATCAAGACTCTGTATGTATGCTATGGATGTGTAATTTGGTCTTCTGTGGGACTTCTAACAGTGACAAAGGGGGTTGTTACTGACTCTTTTTCTGACATTTGGGATTATTTTTCCTATTACTGGATTGCCTCACCAAGCCTTAATATGAGAGGATGTGTCTAGTCCTACTGAAAACTGATATGTCATATTTGATTGATATCCATGGGAGGACTGCCTTTTTCTGAAGAGAAGCTGAGGAGGAGAGTATGGAGGGAGACAAGGAGGTAGGGTGAGTGGCTCGAGGCAGAAGAGGAAGGGAAAACTCCAGTAGGGATGTAAATAGTAATAATAATGATAAATTTATTTTCTCAATGAAAAATTTAACCATAATTTTTTTGACACAAATGACATATGAAAACAACCAAAGATATATGAAAACAATTTTCACAGACATACACGATACAATTACGTGAAAATGGGTACACCTTATTTATCAAAGGAAAAGTTATCTCTCTCTCTCTTTTTTTAAGGTGTGAGAAAGGCTTAGTAGCACAGAATACTGAAAGGTGATATTTGTAGAACAGAGTTAAGGGAATCTCTGTCTCCTTGACAGGGAAGTGGTTATTTATTTATTAATTTTTTTTGCCTGCTTGCTTTGTGTTATTTTGTTTCACTTGTGTGCTAGGCTGCTTCCTTGGAAGTAAGAAACTAGCTTGGATGTTATCTTAGTTACTTTTCTATTGTCATAACAAAGCGCCATGACCAAGGGAATTTATAAAAGAAAACATTTAATTTGGGGACACAAGCTCCCAGAGGGTTAGAGTCCATGATCATGGTGGAAGAATACATGGCAACAGGCAGGCAATCATAGAGCAATAGCTTAGAGGTTGCATCTGGTCTACAAACAAACGGGAGAGAGAGAGAGAGAGACAGAGATACAGAGACAGAGAGACAGAGAGAGACAGAGACAGAGAGACAGAGAGAGACAGAGAGACAGAGAGAGAGACACAGAGAGAGAGAGAGAGAGCAAGCACACTAAGTGAGAAACATGTGTGATATTGAAACCTCAAAGCCCACCTCCAGTGACATACTTCTCCCAACAAGGCCACCCTTTCTAACCCACACCAAACAGTTCTACTAATTGGAGACCAAACCCTCAAACATATGAACATATGTGCCTATGGGGGCCATTCTCATTCACACCATCATGAATGTATGGCTGGTATGAAACTTTGAGGACACAACTTGTGTCCCAAGTCAAGTTTGGCATCTCTTCCTCAATAAGTCTATTTTCAAAACCAAATCAGAAAGGGGAAAACAGAAAAAGGGAGATTTACTCAATTGTGGCTTTGTTGGGAACAGAAATAAAGAGACTCATCAGATGCAAGTCTCTCTTTAGAGTCCTGACATAATATCTTGCATATCTAAGAAGTCCTGGTCAAGGTGTGGCAGTCCACTGCCATGGACTACTTATTACTGAGATTTCAGTATCATCCTGTAAGGTGTTTGGTAAGTTGTTGGAACTGTTTGAAATCTTTTAGGAAGACAAGTTTCCTCTCTGGCTGGAGCCCTTTTTTTTTTCTCCCAGCATGAGATTCCTGGGGAAGATGCCCATTTCTTTAGGATCCATTCTTTTCCACAATCTTACAGTTATATTTAGATATACAAGTGTCTCTTATTTTACATCACTGTTTACATAGGCTTATCAGGTTTTAAGAATATTTCCCCAAGAAAAGCCATGTGTGCAACTCCATATGATCCAGGAGTAGAGTAGAGATGGGTCTAGCAAATTTCTAATTTTGATGCCATCTAAACATTGTGTAGGTCTCTGGCCAGAAAATCTGAAAGAAAGGAACACAGAACCCGTGTTTAAAAGGATTTATCAGCCAAATGTCAGAAAGGGAAACTCCCCAACAGTGTTTGAAGATAGGTCTTAGAATAAATCCCCCAGGAATGTTGGAGAGTGAGCATGACATAACTTCATTTGATTATCTTGTTACTATTCTTCTTGCAATCTTCACTCCTTCCCAGCAAAAGCCTTAAATGTGATTCATTGAGGATTATAATTCGAGGTGAGGGAATGTATAGATATTTATATAAAGTTCTACCATATTCTTTGTTTTAGTTCAAAGCATAACCATGCCAGGATGTTACAAGAAGGAAATATGAAAATGACAAAGGACAAAATAATGTATTTGTGTTTCTTACTATAGCAAGGAGTCTACAAACGAATATTGTATATGCACTGGTGTGAATCTGTATTGTTTTCTGAGTGCCTCAAGAGAAACATAGGACCCCTCAGCCTTGGTATACACAAACCACCAGCTACACAGGGAAGGCAATAAAGAGAGATAAACCAAAACCATTGGTCTCATCAATAAGCCTGACCACCTGACTGGAGGGACAAAGTTAAAGTGAAGTGGTGAAGCTCTCCAATTTAATTCCCTATTTAATCTTCCATATGGAAGATGAAATGCAAGAAAACCCCTTTAGTCTGTTGACTTTCCATATTTATGGTCCTCACAATAAAATAAAATTTTACGATATAATTCTCACTTCTTCTTACTGGCATTGGGGTTGGCAAGTAACACAAACTACCATACTCTGGTAACTAAACCTGATGATTGATTCATGAGGAGGAATGAAATCACAAGTATTCTCAGGGAAGTTCTAGCTGGCTATAATACATTTGATCTGAGCTATGAATTACTACAGAACACACTCCTGTGAAGACCAATTGATAATGTGCTCACAAAGAGTAAACCATGTATAGCACAGTCTACAACACAGTACAGCAGGGGCACTGTATCAGTGAGTGGTGACTGGCATGAACTGAGCTTCTCTAAAAACACATCTGTGTTAAAGACTGCGAACTAATTTATTGGTTAGAATATTTTACTTGTGAGGTGTTGGAATGCTACATATTAGAATGTTGTTATTATGAAAGTAGCAACGTTACAATTCAAAGAGGGAAAAATATCTAGGACTGCTTTTTTTGTCAACTTAAAAGTCAGTCTTATCAACCTGTGTGTTCAGTTGATTACCAAGGAAAATCTTTGACATATTCCCACACACTAAGGATGCTATTAGAGTCCCCGTGTAACCGAATGATGAAATTTGAATATGCTGTAATCATCTATTGTTATCTCTACCAATGAATTTGGCAAATGCACTGGATTCAAGACTTCCTTTTGTTTCATGAGTATAAAAATATCATGTCCATGATATAACATGTCATTTAGGTTAACATGAATTGTGTTCCCTGATCGTGTTCACTCAAATTTGACCCTTAATCAACTATTTGACACAAAATTGGTAATATTGGTGAGTCAATTTTCAAATCCCAAGGATGGTTTGCTCTCCTTAGAGTAGTCACACAAATTCAAGCGCCAGATTCAAGCACGGGCTCTTATGCATCCTTGGGTGGCTGCTGGTCAGTCCTTTCTTGAGCCCTAAACGTCTGCTTTGCTTGATGACAATTGGTTTGTTCTGAGCAGCTGTTCTTTTGGTTTCAAAAGTTATTTTCTGGAACTCGGTATTTTCTTCTGACCTTCCTTCCAGAGCCAACTGTGGTTGTGTCTCTTCTGGCCATGAAGTGCAGCCTTCCTACATTTAGTTTAAAAGTTTGGCAAAAGCCTAATCACAAACATTTTGAAGAGGCATTTGTCCTGTCTCCTACATACGTCTTGAATCTTGACAGCTTTATTAGAAAATTTATTAACAGCAGACTTCATTTCTGGCTTGGAAGGAAACTTATTGGCTCAGCGAGGAAGACTCACAGAAGGAGTGACTGCCTCCTATCTGCTGTGAATTCAGAAACAGCCTCCATGCTGTGATCTTAAAAATGTCAATAACTCATAAAGGTTGCCAAACTGCAGCAATATAACCAAGACTGGGAGAAGTCACCTAAATTCTTACCTTATACACTTACTGAAAAACAAGAAGAAAATTTCATCGTCTTCGTTAAATTCATACATTCTAGTTCTCATTTCCACAAATGTTTTCTGTTACCTTCATAGACCACATTTCAAGAATAGCAACAACCCCACAAAGGCAGACCCAGCGGGGTCGACCTGCAAACCTAGGCACTCGGAGGCTTAAGCAGAAGGATCAACAGTTCAGGTCTGCCTGAACTACAGAGTCAGTTTGAGTCCAGCAAAAATTAGCAAGGGCCTGTCTGAAGATAAAGTGAAAAGAAGGCTGGCAATGCTGCATAGTGCCCAGTGATACAGTACCTGCCTGGCACATATGCTAGGCACTGGATTATATACCTGGTACCAAGCACAAACAAATCATCATCAAAAGCCAAACCAAAGACACTGCTAGTCAAAATCAGAAATGCACAGTTAAAGATGAGAAGGTCTCCAAGATACTTACATCTTTCTGCCCCAAGGGCAACAAGCTTATTCATAAAGGCTGCAAAGGGCCTGACTGTTTCAAAGACACTGCAAAAAATTCAAGCAGGTGACATCTCCAAAGGAACTCCCTGCATTACAGAAATATTCAACAAACTCAGAGATAAAACACAATCTTCCTAGGAGAATTCAGGGGTCTCCCCCCTGCCGTCTTCTTTTCTTTATTGACATCTCAGAGAAGTAAGGATAATTATTAACCAAGATGAAACAAAGGCTCTAATAGATAAAGTCACTGTCCTACTGATATAAATTCCAACACGTTTAAAACTTGTCTCAGAATAGAGAGAAAACTCGAATGGAGGCAATCTCTAACCTACTTCTAATTGCTTTTGAGAGGAACCCAATAAAATATGAATCAGGAGAAAACTCAGAATAAGACACTTTTCTAATGGCAGATACTTAACCTATATATTTATTAGGATAAAAGTTTTTAGAAAGACAGAGCTCTCATATCTGCTCTCCCAGGAGATAGATAACCTAACACCAAACACACTTTTAACTGTGTGTCTTTTAAAGGATTAAAAAACAATCCCATCAAGGGAAATCAAGAGCCTTCTTTCACAAGTACCACCGTTACCATGGCCAAAAGAAAAATCCTAAACAAACAAAGAACTTCCAAGACTAGCTGCCCTGAGTGAGGTAACTGTAGATAAGACAAAAGTGTGCTGAGTATAAAACAGTACCCTGTGAGGCAGAATGTTCTGCTAAATTTTAAACCCACAATACACAAATACTTAAACTAGGAGGCTGGTAGAAGGGAGCCTGGGAACCTTAGGTACTTTGGACAGCAGTTAGACCCAGTGGCCAAAGGATACCCACCCACATGAGGGCCTTCTCTATCACTGCTGTAACACCAAGACTAGCTGAGAAGCTAACTGTAGAGTCTCCTCTCACAATCTGCAGAATCTCTTTTGAGAAATTTGAGCTAAATTTGAATCCTACCCAACGTTGCTCAATAAGCCATCTAGTTTCTTAAGACAGTTTATACCTTCATCTTCAAATCTCTTGTAGGCAGCCCTCTTAATCTCGCCACTTCATTACATCTATCAGATGAAATAGCGAAAGGTAAACATGAGTGTAACAGATAAACGCCTTTACTGCTGGGAAGCCCTATTATAAGCTACCATTAAAATGTGACTCAATTCCACTTAATAGTGATTCTTATTTGTGAGATGAACAAGGGCATTTTCAGGCAGGATATGTGGCTACAGCCACACTTGATATAATTGAGAGTCTTCATTTGCCTGGGATTGAATTTGTGCAAATGGCTGAATTCATAGCCTTATCTAGAATATGCCATTCAGCATAAAACAAAGTAGCTAATATTTACAGAGAGGGTTGCTATGCGTTTGGAGTAGCCTTGCTATTGGCTGTTGAGGAGGCACAAAGGGTTTCTAACTTACCCTGGTCCAGCTATCTAAAATAGATTTCAAATGTGTTATGTAGTACACATTTACCCAATTAGACATTATGAAAATCTCAGGACATTTAAAAGCAATTACTAATGAGGTCAAAGATGACAATTTGCCAAAGTAGCAAAACCAGGTAAAATATGCAGGACTTGCTCTCCTGGTTGAATGAGGCCTGGTCAATCTCTGCTCAGCAGAGAATTCACAAGGGACACACAGAATCTGGCATCAAAATGTTTGTAGATTCTATTTGCCAAAGAGACTAATGTAGTGATATATTATTTGTATTTTGATAAATAAATCTTTCCTGAAGATCAGAGTCAAAGCAAAAGTCACTATAGGTCAGAAAATGGTGACACACACCTTTAATCAATCCATTGTCTGGCAAGATTTATTTGTCAAAATAAAAATAATATACCACTACAGACTTTGCTTAGTGAAAATTCCTATAATAACCCTAAAGCCAAATTGCCATTTCTGCAGTGTATATGATTTAACTCATCAACCCTCAGAGAAAATATGTTTGTGGCAACTCTCCTCTTTTGATTTGAATGTGAAATGTCCATCATAGGTGCCTAGGTTAAAGATGTTGCCTCCAGCAGGTTGGGATGTTTAAAAATGTCCTGGAACTGTTAGGAGGTAGGGCGTTTATGTAGAATGTGGGCCATGGGGAGAGACTTGAAAATTTGTAATCTGAGCTCACTTACTGTCTGCTTTCTGTTTCATGACTGCAGCTGCCTCTTGCTTATCCTTTTCCCAGCATGATAGACTGTATCTTCTCAAACTTTAAACCCAAATAAACTCTTTCTTCCCCTTTAAGATGCTTCATGCCAAATCTTTTGCCATAGAAATGACCAAAAAATTTAAGCAATACACCTCTTCCCAAAGAGCTCATAACTTCTAGTTGAGATATTGTATTTATTCCAAATATAATTAGAAAGGGGCATTCTCCTTTGTCAAATGTGTCATTTGTATTCTGTCACTTAAAATTTATCCAAATGCCTCTGTCCTAGTGCTAGTCTGTATGCTTACTAATTGGATGGACGTCTTCACTTGTTAGAAAAATCTCCATATTAGCAGGAGGAAGAAAAATTATTAGGAAGTATTATTCCTATTGGATAATTCCTACTGGATTGCATAGTGATCAGGAAACTAACTTTATTGGAAAAGTATTTAAATTTATTAATAAATTTTGTAAAGAATTTTCATTGTGTCTGCCATCTTCAATTCTCTGGACAGGCTGAATTCATGAACAATAGTATAAAACTTAAAAATCAATTTGAAAATTTGACTGAAACTTTCAGCTTCCCTTTCCAAAGACATTTCCATCCATTCTTCTAAATCTAAGAACTACCTCTTTTGGTAAACATCAATTATCTCTATTTTTTTAAAAAAAAATTATCTGATATCTATTGAAATGGGCAAAGAACACTATGAACCATCTCTGTTGACAAGAAACATTATATACTACTGTGTGAGACTTTTGAAAATGAAGGTCTTAGAACTGGTTGCAGAGTGAATTTTCTGAAATATGAAGTAAATGAATAAGAGCTAAATTAAGGCGATTTGATATATTATTAAGAAATCCACATCAAATATTTCCTTTGGCTTCAGTGAGAAGCACAGTTAGGTACTTTTAACCGCTGCCTGTGCTCCAATGCTCAAGGAGATAAATGTTTAGATCTGAATTTTTTCACCTGGGTTTAATGACCAAGCTATTATAGCTATTTCTGATTTCTGCTGCAGAATAAATTATACTGATGCTCATCTGTCCTGTAAATGTAGCTGGGTGACCCACAGTACAGGCCTAGCCATAACTGTCAAATAGATGAACGCAAAGTTCGAAGAGTCCTTGACAGGCACAGAGTCCAGATGATGTTAGTAGCACCACCCTGCTTGCGAGGCCCTATGCACACTCAGTCTTGTGCTTGCATCAGAGTAACTCCTACTGACATCTGATGACTCTTGAGGAGGACATGCAAATATTCATATTGACTCTTTCGTGTAAGTTATACAAAATGAGACTCTAAAGACCATAGCATCCAAACTGAGCTTTTCAAAATTGGCCAAATGTTATTGTCAAAGGAGACATCACTGGAACTATGTGTACCAGTCTAGGAAATTTACGAGAAGCTTAAACTGTGTTAAAGTAAAGATACACGTTAAAATAATCCCTTTTCAAAAATCAGACATATAGGCACTAGAGAGATGGCTCAGTGGCCTAGAGCAATGGCACTTGTGGAAGACCTGGGTTCAATTTCTAACATCTACATGATAGTTTGCAACCATCTGTAACTCCAGTTTCAAGGGATTCCTTGAACTCTGTATGGGCACCAAGCATACATGTAAATACACATACATGTAAAATGAAATAAGTAAGACTAAAAACGTGGGACATATAGAGACAATGCTACTTCTTTAAAAAGAAAATTATTATTTATGTGATTGTTAACTTATCACAGCCTGGGTTGTCTGACAGCAAAACTTCAGTTGAAGAATTGCCTACATCAATCCAAGTGGCCTATGGGCATGTCTAGGGGAGATTTCTTGATTGTTAATTAATGCAGGAGTCAGTCCCCTCTAGGAATCACTGTCTCTAAGCAAGTAGTACTGGGCTAGGTACGATATCCTTTCGTGTTTTCTTCTCTACTCCTTGGCTGTGAGTTAGGTTCCTGTTTGGGTAGAATATCAATAAGCCATTCTTACATTCAGGTTTCTAAAATGAGTTCCTACGCTGACTTCTTTTAATAATGGACTGTGACCTGAAAGTATAAGATGAAATAAGCCTTTTCTTCCTTAAGTTATTTTGGTTGGATTGTTTTAACACAGCAGCAACAACAACAACAAACAAACATAAAAAACAAACAAAACAAAAAACAATGATTAACCAAAAAACAAAACACCATCAATGACAAAAAACACCACTAAAACAAGACAATCAATATTGCAAAAATTTCTACTAATGGAGCCCCAGTTCCTTTTCTGTAAGTAAAGTGAAAAATAAAATTTGGCTATCAACAAAAATACTATGGAATTCTGATTTTTCCTATATCTGACTCCTTTTCCTTTTCAAATACTAGTAATATTTGGTAAATGAAGAAAGAATGATTTTATTATGAAGAAATTCAAAATTATGTTGTGTTCTTGGTAAGTTATCCAGACTTACATACAATAAGCAGAGAGCAGAAAAAGAGAAAAACTTTGATCTGGACCATGATGGTTCATAAAATTAGTACGATGCAGTAACTTCTTACTCTATTGATTTAACAACTATTTCTCTCCCATAAAGACTATTTTCCTGCTCATTTAACTACAGCTTTGTCAGATTCTAGGAATGAGCCCTGTTCAAACCACGGCTCACAAAATAGCACTTGGCCTCTGCATGCACAAAATGTGATATGCTGCTTGACCAACAGGGGTCTGGGAAATGAAGTTCCCCCAAGAAAGCCACAAGTGTGCTGAACACTCTGGGCAATGATTGGATCTTTGTGAAGGTAGCAGATGGATAGTCAAGACTAACTTAAGTCATTGTTAGTTCTCTTAATAGACCAAATAACAAATGAGTTATAAGTTATAAATTCCTCCCTTTTTTTATAATCTACCTGTCTGATGCCCAGTGATTCTGACAAAGCATTGATTTATGGGTTACATTTTTCTGTGCCTATAATGTAATTGCTGCAGTGGTGTAACACATCATCCAGGAAAAACTAAATCCCTGTTCCTAAGCACACTCACTCTGATTTTGGTTCGGAATAAACTTTTCCTCAGAGCAACAGCCTTGTATTGCACAGATTGAGGAAGTCGGGACACATGAGTGACAGAGACACTGAAAGAAGTTCACAAAGCATGTAGAAGCTTCACCAGGCACGGCTTTGCACAGTAAGGTGGGAGTTCCTGAGACTTGTGATTTCAGATTGTTACTCCATTACCCTGGCGTTTTTGCAGAGACCAATAAGAAGCTGTAAAGACTCCGTTCTGGCCACCATGAGTTAAACTGTGCAGACGAAGGGCATTTCCACATGGGAGAAGGGCTCTGTGGGTAGAACGTTACTGGTTGCCTGAGGGGCAAGAATAACACTAAAACAAAGGCCGTGATGACTTGTGGATTTTTGGATTAACAACAACAGAAAAAAGTATAGAGACTGATTAAAGTAGAAAGGACCTGGAAGAGGGACTTATAAAACTCTGCATGTGAAATTAAATATTTTGGCAAGCAATAGTTTCTAGGTGTTCAGATAGAAATGGATAATAGTAAAATTACATAAATAAAATAGAGTTCATTTTCAAGTCTAAAAATCGAAATCTGGTCATCATCATCAAGTGTATAAATTTGTAAAATGCTGTGTTTGAAATTACTGAGAAAGAAACAGCCAGTGGAGGGGCATTCAAGGAAGCCTTGAATTCCAAGAATCCACAGCATTCAACAGAAGACCAACCAGCTAATAGTCTGAAAAGGAGGTCATTCAGGCTAGTGAAGCCAGGGTCTGAGCTGTCAACAATGCTGGGAAATACAACTCAGAGTCCCGACTCTTTTGTCAGTCAGGTATTGGGACAAGGAACCTGGATGTGGTGAGATGGGGAAGAACGCGATATGACAGCAGAGTAAGTAAAGATTATTTATAAGGATCTGGGACTCTAAGTAGAATCTAAGCAGAACTGACAAACTGGGAGATCTCCGAGTAGGATTGCAAAGTTCAAGAAGATATTACATGTTTAATTAAGGATAGGAGGTTCTGTATCATAAACAGAATAAAGCAATAAAAGTAATTGGCTATATAAAGTAGAAGGAAGGTCCCTGGAAAGGTAAAGGATACTCTTTACTGTGGAATAAAATTTATAAACATGTGGGCACTTTTATAAGAGGGAGGAAGATACAGGAGGATTGGTACATTTTATGAAAAGAAGATGAAGAATTTTCCTTCTGGGTTGCTTTCCATTTTATTAGTGGAAGGTAGACCACTCATCAGGGAGGGAGCATGTGGTGTTTATAGTGAGAGAAGTCATTAAATAGTTTGATTAGACTGTTGGGAGAGCAATTGCACTGTAGAAGTGTGCTGAAAAATTGTCAAATCATAATGTTGCCCTGTAGGGGATTGTTTCTTTCTTAAAATTAACTTAACCATTTCAATACACATTCCATGCTCTCCTCGTCTTTTATTCCATACCAGTGGGGCCAGCTTGGTGAAAGCACAGCAATAGAAAGAGCAGACTAGATAAAGCAGAAACATAATTTCAGGACACTTATTGTTATGCTGCATGATGGAGCTATTCAAAAGCACTGGCAGAATGTGATTCCAATGCCATTCTATAGTAATTTGTGCTTTGATCTTAAATTCCACTAACTTAGATGCACCATACATATTAGCCACTTTCCAAAAACATTTGTAATATTTGTGACCCATTTATCCCCTTCTTAGTCAATAAAACTTTTTGGTAACCTAGGAAACTAAGTTACTGAAAGGCCTGTAAAACCTGTCTCCAAAATGCAGGGGCTGAAGGCAGGCTTGTGGTTCACTTCATATTGTCTTTATCCATCCACCCAAACACTCAATGATGCCATTTACCATCATGCTATTCATAGATAGGACACAGCGCCTATCTAATAAGGGCTCACAAGAGCAAGGATCCATGTCAATACTGTATGAAAATGGTTGTAAAAATAAAGGTAAGTGAGGACACTGCTTTGAGAGAGCAAGGGCACCAGACCCAGATAAACGGAGAGGAACCACTCCTGAGAGAAGTCAAGGGAGCTTGACACTTGGTGTGGGCTTGAATGGAGGGTGGGACTCAGTCAGGTGGAGTGCTGAAAGAAGGTTCTTCTGGAACAGACAAGGATTGTGCAAACTCATATATGAGCACAGAAAGATGTGGGAAAGATTTCAGCTCCAGATGCTTAGAATGTAGTGTGATACAAATGACAGCTATGTTGGAGAGGATGTAGAGCAAGAGGAACACTCCTCCATTACTGGTGGGAGGGCAAACTTGTACAGCCTCTTTGGAAATCAATAAGGTGGCTTCTCAGAATCAATCAACCTCAAGACTCAGCAATACAACTCTTGGGCATATATCCAGCGGATACTCAGTCATACCACAAGGACACTTGCTCAACTATGCTCATAGGAGCTTTATTTGTGATAGCCAGAACTTGGAAACAACCCAGATGCCACTAGGCCAAAGAATGAATAAAGAAAATGTGAGTTGATAACTAAGGTGATGAGGAACTATTCTGTGAGAAGCAAGCTGATGTATGTTGAAGGCACAAAACATAATAATAATAAAAAAACAGGCATATGAAGATTTGCATTGGAGTGGGGGTGGGTATCATTATAAAATGCAGCAAGGCCATCATCTAAGGCAAAACTTTTAATATGGTTACAGTATTGAAAAAATTGTAGATACCATCCATTTTGTTCTTTGGAATCATCATAAAAATGTCCAGAGAACTGCAGTGTAGAAGGAAGACACATTTATTTATCAGTGTAGCATGGCATTTATGGAGTCCTACATAGTAAGACTAAGTGAGACAAGCTAACACCATTGGAGAATGTGGGAGAATGTTCCTGTTTATAAATGTTGTTTATCACCCGGTGTCTAAGGAGAATCACTAGGTGTTTGTTTGCTTGCTTGGTTTTGTTTTGTTTTTCTTTTTGTTTTTTCTTCTGGAAGGTTTCTCAGTGTGACATAAAACATCCATTTGGTGAAGAGAGCTGTTTGTCACAGCATTCCTGCCCTGATGTCTCTGCCTCATTGTCTAATTACCCCCAGAAGGCCGGCCTTGGAGCACTGCAAAGCTCTTGTCATCACTGGCTTCTTGCATTTATATCCCTTTTATTTAGCCTGAATCAGAATCTGTTCATATCATTTCTCCCTCCAACAAAAACCTGCCATTTGTCAATTGAGGGGGAGCCTCCATTTGCCCTTCGAAAGCAGCGCCCATCCACATTTATCAGGAGATTACCAACTTCCTGCTTAAGCCTGCCAACTTCCTGATTAAGGAAATGGCGGTGTTCTTTTCCTCTCTAGCTTTCTCCCCCTTCTTTGCTGTCTCCGGTTGCATACACAGCGTTTTCTCTCACAATCAAACCTACTGTAAAGATGAACTCCTGCTGAAATCAACGTTTGTGCAAATATTTCAGCTGTTGAACAAGAAAATAGGAGACACTTTAGAAAACAATTGGGTAATGACTTTACTAAATTGCAACAAAAGTCTTTCCTCCAATTTTATGAGGAATTCTGTGTTCCAATTTAAAAGGAAAATAACTTACATTTTCGAATTATGTTCATTGTATGCTTGCACCTGATAGTCAGTTGCAGTTCTACAGTTTTGGTATTCAAGTAAGTGACCCTGGGGCAAGTTTGAGGACTCTACAATAATCAGGGCCCAGAAGAGGATGTTAATGAGCTTGAGAATAAGGCATAGAACTTTTATTTTAGAAGCCACAGTAGTTTAGGCTTTGGATTCATCAGTTTCATTTTGCTCACCTTACTTCTGTTATTACAAAGATGGGGTGCTATGCTATGTCTCTATGAAATATTTTATTTTATTTATTCACAAAATCTTTAACAGAAAATTTATGATAATTTTCTCATAATAGAGAAGTTTACAACTTTCTAAATGTCTACAAGATTCCCAATAGTTCTGTTCGATATTGATACCAATTACAGAAACAGTGAAAACTCCTCACATAAAGCTGATATAAATTAAGGATATACATGACTGCTCTCAATAGCTTGGAAATTTCTACAATGGCTCACAGAATTTAAGAAAACCATTTTCATGCCATCATCAGCTGTGGAAAAACAGTCATTGAACAGGCAAGTTAAAGGACACAGAGGTGTGCTCAAAGACAGAAGCTTTCTGGTTCTCTCTGTTTATGAGTGTTGGCAATATTCATCTTCTGTCCAGTTCTCTCCCTCCCTTCCTCCTCTCCCCCAGAAGTTAGGGCTGGGCTGAAGGTTCTACTTCTCAAATGCCTTGGTTCTTCTTTTCATTTTCTGATCCTGGTGCTATTTTGATGCTCTTTCCCAGCTCATTTATTAGAAAGAACTCAGGCATGGTCAAAAGAAATTTGAGTAATAATAGACCATTTTGTTATAGCCCATGAAATCCCATGGGTTTAAGGAGTTTATATCAGGAACTTGGAGCAAATACGAAAAATACCTTTGAATTATATTACACTGCCACAGAGAATTACAAAAAAATGTTAAAGAGCTCTTCTATTGGGTGTGTTATAATTTCTAAAGTAGCAGGTTATGTATGTGTATTTAGAACATTTTCGGTGATGACCATGTCTGTGCTACAAAACCACAGTAGCCTTTCCCTCTTACCAAGTCTCCTCATCTCAAAATCAGTGCTAGTTTTAATGCTTTCCATTGCTTTCTGACCAGATGAGTTTTTCCTCTACTATACCCTCATCAACTGAGAAAACCTTTCCCCACATATTACCTGCAGAATATAAATTTTCTGATGCTAAGACACTTTAATAATCAAGCTAATGCTAGATAAATAGTTATCAGTAACCTGTATTTAGTTATATACTAAAGATTAATGGTTTTATGAACTTGATACATGGGGCTGATGATCAATCATAAATTTGCTCATATGTTGGGTCATGAAGATGTCAAAAAATCTAAGCTGGCAGTATCTGTAGCGATCTGTAGTGACATGTCACATCTTACATATTACCAAGAAAAAAAAACTCTGATATTACACACCGTTGATCAATTCTCAGCTATTTGAAAACACCAGGGGAGTTTTCACTCATAGGATTTTGTTGGTTTTGTTGTTTGATGTGTGAAGAAGCTGTGACATGCCATCTACTGCATAATAGAAATCCAGTGTAAGGTCAATTCCTTACTTAGCATTTCCAGCCCCTTATTTTAGTTTGTTTTTCTTACCCTTTCAGGATCAACATTCTTTTAGAGAAAGATTATGTATGTATGTATGTATGTATGTATGTATGTATGTATGTATGTATGTATGTATGTATTATTGAGTCTGCATGAGTTTGTGTGTACAACATGCATGCAAGCACCCCATAAGAGCAGAAGAAGGCAGTGACTCCACAGGAACTGAACATAGAGGCCGTTGCCTACTATTTAATGTTGGTGTTGGGACTCCAGCTGGAGTCCCCTCTAAGAGTAGTAATCACCCTTAACTGTTGAGCTGTCTCTCTGGCCTTGGTTTGTTTTGTATAAACACAAATATAGTTCTGGGTTATAACAGTCTGCCACTGTTTCATATCACAGCTTTGCTGTGCATAAAGGCACAACTGTTTTAGGAAAAGATTGGGGAAGAGCTCCCTGATTTCCTTTGGAAATATTCTTTGATCCTTGTGTTTATATCACCCACTTAAACTTGTATTTTGAAGCAGGTACAGTACACTTAGTTTTGTTTACCTTCCCCACTGAATAATCTTTGTTTGTAGTTGTATTATTTTCTGCAATCAAAGACTACAGATGTCTGAAGTCATCACCCTTTTCTTCATCCTGACAATTTCTAACATCCAGGGATCCACTCCTGAGTCATGACACCAACCATTTGCCATCCCTATTCTCTTTAGCTCTCTTAGTCTTTCACTAGACCAAGCTACATTTCTTACATTTTTCTTTTATTTTTGAGATCATGATATAATTACTTCTCCACTCCATATCCCTCTTCTGAAACCCTACCATATAGTCTCCCCTTTCAAATTAATGTCCTATTTTTCATTGCTTTTATGTCATATATGTATATATAAATTTATTCCCAAATCTATCCTTTTCAGTCTGTATAATGTTACTTGTATTTATATGCTCAGGATTGGCCATTTGGTATGGATAAAAGTTGATATCCTCTTTCCTGAGGAAGACTATTTTTCCTACTCACCATTCCTTAGTGGCCTATAGTTCTTTGTGTAGGGTTGAGGTCTCTTGGAATTTCTCTCATCAACTTTGGCATGTCTATTGTTCTTATCCCTTTTCAGTGCATGGTTAGATAGTCAAGATAATGAGAGTTTATTGGTGTAGCTTCTGACATTCTTAGGAAAGGCGATCTCATGGCAACATCCCTGATCCACTAGCTACTAAACAATTTTTAAAATGTTCCCTGAGCCTTAGATACAGGAATTGTTCTGTAGATATGTCCTTTGGGACTGAGATCAATGATCTAATTTTTTTTGTTGGTTGTTTGCTGTGGGACAGTGGTCTGTATTCTGTCAATTATATTTTAAATAAATGCTGATTGGCCAGTAGTCAGGCAGGATGTATAGGTGGGACAACCAGACAGGAAGTAGAGGTGGGTCAATGAGAACAGGAGAATACTGGTAGAAGGAAGCCCATGCCTCTGTAGTCCTGGCCCAGCCACAGAAGAAGCAAGATGTGACTTCCCTGCCTATTAAGTTTCCGAGCCATGTGGCTAACACAGGTAAGAATAATGGGCTAATATTAGAGTTAATAAAAAGCCTGAGCTAATGAGCCAATCAGTTTATAATTAATGTAGACCTCTGTATGATTTCTTTGGGACTTAATGACATGGGAACTGGTCAGGATAGAAAACACAGACAACAGTTGTTACCCATCATTGTCTCCATCTGTTGTGAAGAGAAGTTTCTTTGATAAAGGGTGAGGTCAGCACTTATCTGTATATTCTAGAGATTGTGCTGGTTTAGTAAAATGATCATTTTAGAATATTCTCCAAGATCCATGACTTGACTAGTCCTTGGCAGTTGGCTAGGTTTCTGGTATCATAAATAATTTTTCACTTATTGAGAGGATCTTAAGTTTGTTTAGAAATCTGTTAGTTACTGTCAAGGTATGCCACTACTGTACCCTTAGGGTTATTGTGCCATTCTGGTCATTGTTGTAGTTCATAGGTGTTATAACTGGATAGGACATTTGGCTGCTTCCTTTCTTTGGAAGCATGTACCACAGCTTCTCCTACCATGAATGCTAGTCCCCAGGAAGAAGATTTTCCTGACAGTTCTAATAGGCTGCATTTCCTTTTTAAGCTCACTTCTTTGATTACCTTTCTAGTGAGTACCAGTAGCAGTTCAGGATAAATTCACGACAACCCCTTTCATCTGGGGGAATTTCCCCAACCCCCTCTATCTCTCTGTAGACTTCTTCATAGTTTTCCCTGACTCCATGGAAACAATTGTGTGTTCTCTGTAGCTTAGGATGGAACAGTTTGTGATCTCTCTATCTCTGGACTTTACCTGAAGAAAAAATAGACTTTAGGTCTCCTGACTACAAATAAAGCATTGTACATTACTTTTGATACTAAGTAGTCTATCAAGAGGAAGAGATTAAAATCATATCATGGAAATTCTAACCCTGTTACTTCTGCTAATCACCTGTGGGACTATGAATAACTTATTAATTCATTTTGAGCTACAGCCAACTCAGGTTCAAATAAAGGTGTATTTTTGGGGCCCTTAATATTCTTCCCAATAAGGAGTAAATGCCTGCGAAAATTTTATGTTCCAGAAAAGTATCACTGAGGGCCCCTCTGAGATTACTGGTTCTTCTCTTACTTGTCACATCAACGTGATCTGAGTCACAAGGTTCAAAATGTTATGGATCTGAGCATTTACTTTCTGCTTCAATTTCGCCTCAAGCTTCACTGATTTCCACAGACTGACAACTGTTGCCATCAAGAGAAACTGTTCTGCAGTTCACAGTATAATCAAAATGACCCTGGACTGGATTCTCAGAAAATAGTTCAGCCAATTACAACTCAGTCACTAAACAATTTCAAAACAGACCCAGGATGGTAATTTTTTTCTCTAATGAGGGACAAAAGAAAAACTTGTACTTCAGTGAAAATCTTGATTCTAGCACTTCAACTGGAAGGAAGGACCAATTTAAAATTATGTAGCCTTTAAATCAGTGGACAACACTGAGTAGTAAATGTGTATCTCTGATTAATGGAAGCAGTAAGTTATGTGTTCAGCAAAATGCATTTTAATGGAATATTCTGTAACTCATATTATTAAATATATTTTAAAGATTGTATTCTAAAAGCTCTTCTCTTGAATTGTATTGGAAACTTCTCCTTGAAATTTTCATCCTCCCCCAGTTATCCTCTTCAATATCTATAGAGTGACATTAGTTTCTGTAGCTGAAAAATGAAAATCTTCAAAACTGGTCAGGATCTCCTACATCTTTTATCAGGGTTGAAACTGGAGAGTGTCCCTAGCCATCCCCATTCAAGAACCCAGGTTTATCTGAGGTCTCAAATCCAGCTTTCTGACCTAGTCTGCCCACTCCTATGTACACTTCATCATACCTTTATACTTTTAATACCCAACCTGTCTACCCCTAACCTACAAGTCTCTCCCATATTGCACTCAACATTTCTACCCAATTATATCTACTACCACATTCTAGGGTTGAAACAGAAACCTCCTCCTTTACATTACTCCAGTATCCTCTGCCCCACTGACTTCATTCCTCCCAAGGCATTTCCAAACTATTGACCCAAGCTTCACACATATCCTATCTTCTGCCCTAACTATCTCTGTCTGTATCAGAGTCAGAGTTAACAATAGGAGTTCACATACCCAGATCTCACAATAATACCAGCAAAATGAAAGATCAAGCTTTTATCTTTTATCCAAAAGTTATCAATTCTGGTGAAATGTTTACCAATGAGAATTACCTAGATAAACCCCATTGTAGTGATAGGGGAGAGCAGGCCTGCTTTTCACCCCCTCCCCCCCGGCTCCCACATGGCTAGCTTATACCCTGAAATAACAACATACAAATTGTATTCANAAATAACAACATACAAATTGTATTCATTTAAGCACTGCCTGGCCCATTAGCTCTAGCCTCTTACTAGCTAACTCTCACATCTTGCTTAACTCATTTCTAATAATTTGTGTAGCACCATGAGGTGGCGGCTTACTGGGAAGATTCTAACCCATGTCCATCTTGGGCTGGAGCTCCATGCGTCTGCCTGACTCTGCTTTCTTTCTCCCAGAATTCTGTTCTGTCTATTCCACCCACCTAAGGGCTGGCCTATCAAAAGGCCAAGGCATTTTTTTATTAACTAATGAAAGTAACACATAGACAGATGACCCTCCTACATTACCCCATGATACATAATTTAAAGGAACAATCATAAGCTTTACCAAATAATTCTAGGAGTTTATAGGAGACACAATGAAATTATGGAGAAGAACCTAAGAAGAATAAACCCCCAAGAAAATATGATGCTGAAGAAAATCCAGCACTTGAGAATGTAATTCAATAAGATGATAGAACCATTGAAGAGGAATCAAACTGAAATGAAGATGGAACTTAAAAAACTCAGCAAGAAAATGCTAAGGATAGTCTTAGAAATATAATGAACCAAGTAGAAGAGAGACTATCAGGATTCAAAAATGAACTAAAGGATCTAGATCAAATAACCAAGGAATATGAGAAATTTCAAGAAGCATAGGAAAGGAAACACAAGAAATGAGAAACACCATGAAAAAAGTAAACCTTTGAATTATAGGCATAGATGATATATAATAATGCCTAGACAGTGGTGTAGAACAAATCTACAGTAAGACAATAGATTGAGGAAAACATCTTCAATACAAGAAATATACACCTGTACAGATACAACAAGCGTACAAAACACAAGTAGACAAGACTGGAAAAGAAAATACCTTTGGTATATTATACTTACAACACTAAGTATATAGAACAATGAAATTGTTCTGATGGCTGTAAGAGAAAAACAACTACAGCAAAAACACAAGACACATTTAAAGGAAAACCCAACAGAATAAGAACTGATTTCTTAGTGAAAACTTTAAGATCCCAAAGAGCCTGTATTTGTTGTTTAAAAGACCACGATAAGAAGCCTAGACTAATATACCCAGCTAAAAAATCCATTATAATTTATGGAAAAAGAAAAAGTTACCATGGTATAAACACCCTTCAAAATTTGTATTCAACACACCAAATCTAAGAAAATACTAGAAGTAATATTTTGGAAGAGTGGAGTTAGCAGAGCTGAGAGACTATAGAAAGAAATACTAATGCATAAATATTAAAACAAAAAAGTCCACTAAGAACACAACAACCATACCAAAACTTAATACTATCCATAACTGAAATTAACACACATTTCCATAATAACTTTAAATATCAATAGCTGCACAAGGACAGAAGGACCTCCCAAACCATCCAATCAATGATCTCAATTTTTTGATCAAAAGACAAGGCTAACTGAATTAATTAAGAAACAAAATCCATCTATCTGTTGCATAAAAGAAATATATCTCAACTTTAAAGATAGGCATTACTTGATGTGGGATTCCTCTCTGTGTGCTATGAATATATTTTGTTGCCACTGGTGAATAAAAAAGCTGTTTGGGCCAATGGTTTAGCAGAATAAATTCAGCCAGAAAATCGGAACAGAGATAGAGAGGGACAGTAGAAGGAGTCAAGGAGACTCCATGTAGCTGCCAAAGGAGAAAGACACCAGAACAGAACCTCACCTGGTAGACCACAGTCTTGTGACTATACACAGACTAATAGAAATGGGTTAATTTATGATATAAGAGTTATCTAGAAATATACCTGAGTTATTGGCCAAATAGTGTTGTAATTAGTGTGGTTTCTGTGTGATTATTAGAGTTTGGGCGGCTGAGAAACGAATGAGCAGTTTTCTTCTACAATTGCTTTAAAGAATGAATGAAGGTACTACACATAAATGAGACCAGGCAGCAAATAGGCATCAATACCCCAAAATATGACAAAATAAACCTCACCCTAAAGCTAATAAGAAGAGATAAAAGAGACACTTCATCACAATCTAGGGGGCAGTTAACTTAGAAGACATTACTGTTCTAAACATATATGCACGAAACCTTGGGGCACCCAATTTCATAGTAAAAAATCCATCACTAAATTTAAAGACACAGATAAATTTCAGTCTTTTAGTAATAGGTGATTCCAATATGCTGCTTCCCCTAATAACTAGTTCACATGGACAAGAAAGATAAACAGAGAAACATCAGATTTAATTGACATCATACTTAAAATGAATTTAAGAGCTACTATTTTTTTTCACTAAATCTAATTTATAACCATGGCAATCTGAAAATGTTTAAATAGTTCTTTTGTTGAACATCATACATGGAAAGCTATTAACTGGTAGGCTAAGTCTTTTCCAAATAGTTTTTAAGCTAGTTACAAATGGCCTAACATGCCGGACAGAGGGAATAGAGAAAATTCACATTTTCTGTTCTTTGATGTTCTTTTCGTATAAAGGTATTGAGAACATAATGGAAATGACACAGAAGATTTTTTCAAAGGCTTTACCACAAAAAGCTAACTCATCTATGACTGATAGAGAAAAGTGGATTCTTTCCACTAATCCTTAAAAGACAGGAATGTCAAGTCTGTTCCCTAAAGGCCTTCTGAAACAGTCACAGCTAGTCGTTTTCTTGTTGAAGAAAACTGATTACACCTACATCAGACTGCTTTCTCCAGTACAATGGAATAAATCTCTTTGCTCTTGATCCTGCCTCACTTGCAGTCATTTTTTTTTAAACTTCCTAGTTCATGTGTTTGTACCATCTAGAGAAAACATATATGAACAACAGAAAGATTAACAATTATGTCATACTTCTCTTTATCTTATTCTTTAAATGATATTGTTATAACCAGTTTACAGATTGCAATATAAATAACCCAATGATTAATCCCAAATCACTTTCTGTGAAGTTTCACCATTTTCAAAGACAAACAGTATATATATATGTCCAGCCAGGTGGAGGCCATGTGGAGGCCAGATGAGAGGCTTCCTCCATACTCAGCATGCACATCTGCCACCAAAATTAATAATTCCTGATGAATGTCTACATAGAACAGTGAGGTGACTGCAGGTAGCCAGACTCTAGTGCAAGCAACCTGTACAAGGATGAGGTTGAAAAGATGAGTCATTATCATTCTGTGTGAGATGACAGTAACTCTTGGGGAAGGTGTAACAAGTGATCTATGGAGGTGCCTCCAGTGATACCATCTGTCAAAGAGGGCAGAGAATTGTTCAATATCAAGTGGCTCAGAATGTGCATAGACACGGATGTTCTTATTGAAGGGGAAAACTTATCAAAAGAAGCCCAGCTAAGAAGGTGAATAAGCACAGGAGGCTTTTTTATTTCAAAAAGTTGCATTTGAACACAACCAACTTTAAATAAAAAAGAATTTGGCAAATTACATCTGACATGAGCATATATAGATTTATTTAATTTATTCCTATTGGTTAAACAAGGTATTATAGTATATTGAGTTAAATAATCCAAGTAATTTAGAAGTATTTCAAAGCATACAGTATTACATCCACATGCTCTGTATAAATATTCATTTATTTAATATTTCAATTTAAGCATCTGTGGTGTTCATATAGTATACATGAAGTACTCATGGAGTTCTTTAACTAAATTGCCTGCCAGTTTAAATGACTGACTTCATGCCGTGTTCCTTCTGGCTTTTCCTCCCCAAACCAGTGCAGAGCTGTCCAGGGCATCTGATAGATACGACCTTGCTTTTGATTTATGTAAGAACCATTCTCCACCTGGGAATCTCCTTTCTCACAGTGCCGGCTTGGAACATAGACCTGGGCATAGAAGAATAGAGTCTCAGGGGCTCAACTCTCTGCATTTGTATCTGGCTGTTTCTGAGGTCATGGAAAGTCAGTTGCCCATATCATGCTAACTTGGGATGCAACCACTTTTCTGGAAGAGGAACTGAGTCTCTTATCAATAGTCTTTAACTAGCAAAATTGTCCTGTGGCCGACCAAATGTCCTCTCCGCAGAGGAATTGCTTGCTTTCAGTTTCCTCATCTCTTCTGCGCCCACTCACCAGAATCTTTTCTAATTTGCATAACTCATCAGCCTTCATTTTAATTATATTTGTTTCTAGCTGCAGACTCTTCCGCAGCTTTTGCTAATCCTGGGATCCAAAGGTATCCTGTGAGTTTGAGCAGAATTAGAATCTGAATTTGAAACCCCACAGAGATTGTTACAATCCTATTACTTCAGGGGGCCAAGCTGGTAAAGAGTGCATCATTGCAGTGACTGCAGCCACTCTCCTCCTCGCATGAGTGGTTTTTCTGACCTGCTCACAGATTCACATTGCAATTGCAATGTATCTCCCTCTTGTGCCCATCTTTCCCCTACTTTATTCGTCATGAATCAAATAATCTCTATCCACAGACACTCATTTTGTCTTTCATGAAATGTTTAATAAATCTCCATCCCAGGCACTTCACTGCCGCCTAGATAATAAAGATGTGGAATTGAAGCTGGACAGCCTGTGTGCTGTTCTCCTAGTTTAAGAGAGAAACAAGTAAATATAAAATCTAGAGCTTTGGGCACAGGAGAAATTTTTCTTCAAACCCATATCCATCTCTATCTTTGCATTGATTAAATATGTATAGAGATAAATAGAATCAATAAATTTGCTTTAAAATATGAGAGAGAAGAGAGAGAAAGGGTAAGGAAAAAGAATAGAAAAAGGGTAGAAAAAGAATAATTTATATACAAAAGTCAAAATATTCTTATTTTTTGCAGTGTGCTAAGGCAACAAGCTCACAGCTGAGTTTTAATTCTTCCTTGGCAAATTGGCAGTATCTACTCTGTGGTTTGAATTGAGGCAAGGGCTGGAGGCTGGCATCTTCCTGAGCATATTTCTGGGGCCAGACCAAGTCAACTGATAAATTTTGGTGTTTGTTTGTATGCTTGTGTTCCCACATTGCAACACCGCACTAGCTTTGGTTTGTCACTTAGTGCCCTGATGATATTCTAAGACTGTAATAAAATAAGCCCCTTCTTTCTCTCACCGCAGTCAGACAAGCTCTACTTTCTGATGATGTGTGAGGAAGGATTGATGCTGGGATTTGTACTGAAGGGCCAAAGTACAATGCGCCTTCCCTTGTATATGGGCTTAAGGCATTAAAGGTGTCTAAACAATTAAATATTTTCTTTTATCTGAAATTTTGATAAACCTGAGGGAAAACAGCTTTTAAAGAGAGATTATCTTTCCCTCTAATTTAATGAGAACTACTAAGAGGAAGAGATGGCTCCCTGACCTCTACTCAGATCAGTCCCTGGAGCTGTACAAGGATGTAGCATATCCCATTGCCATATAGTTTTGTCATATCATTGGTTGTCATAGATTACATTGTGGTTCTTATTAGCCATTACTTGCTCTTACTATTTCCTCCACAGGCTCACATATTTACATTCTTACTCCCAAGTTGAAATACTTAGTGTGGTCTTGCTGGAGTAGGTGAGAGCTTGTTGGAGAAAGTGTGTCACTGCATGTGCACTCTAATTGCTACCTACAGATCAGGATGAGAACTTCTCAGCTACTGTTCCAAAGCCATGCTTGTTTTTTCCCGACCATAAAGACCACAGACTCACCTTCTAAAATTGTAAACAAGCCCCTAATTACATGCTTTCTCTTATTAGAATTGTCTTGGTCAGGATGTCTCTTCACAGCAATAGAACAATAAGGCATTACCTAAGACATTTGGTTGAACATGACTCTGGGAGTCTTAATTTTTGATGGATACTTGTTTGGATTATTTGTGTTTACCTATATGTGACGGGATATAGGCATCTCAAATTCGGTCATTGATAATGTTTCTTGGTATATAATTCTTATCTCTCTTTTGTTGGGGGGTAATTGGAGAGATTTTATCAAAACTTCACAAGTGGTTGGCCAGTTGTATGTGACTTAAAGTTCAATCTTGATGTGTCCATAGCTTTCAAGAGCAGTCTCAGCTCAGCATGGGCTAAATGAGATTTCTACACCCAGGTACAATAGAGTTTTAGGACTCTCAGAGTAATTATGGAGGTTTCTGGGTCAGGATCTCAGGATTTTTCCTTAGGCCATAGGTGTTGATGGAGTTGTCAATTCACATCTACAATGTCTACTGGAAGAATAAGGATTATGTGGTGTGGGTGGAAGACAGATGGGGGACATATGGATCTTGGGTGAGTTATAAGGGTGACTGGAGATTGTGATGTTGTTCTAGTGGCCCTTCCTGGAGATAAGCCATCCTCTGGTAATGAATATGAAGACACGGATAGCTGTTATTGGGAACATGCTGTCTGTTTAGAGAAGAGAGTACAGGTATGTGACATGGTTAGGTGGAGTTGCTATGTGTTGCTGGAGTTTATTTGTGGGAAGAATCTGTCTCCATATCTAGAGATCAGAGTTAGGGCTTTGGGGGCATAATGGTGACTGAATTTAGAGGCATAATTTGGAACTCTCTACCTATAGTGGCTATGTGCAGAAAGGCAAGCGGGTCGAGTATTCCTTAAGGAGGTTCCTATAGTTATGTTATATATTATTCTGTCTAGACCAGGCTGTGTGCTGAAGGCTCTAGTTTCCTCTGCTAGTTTCTTTCCTTATTTCCTGCCAATATTGTTTCTTTATTTTAGAAACGTCACGAGTTGGGTTTGTGATTTGCAGCTTTCTCAGTTTTCAGCTGCTGTTGATTTGATGTGAAGAAGAGTTATATGATTTTATGTTTTACTCTTAGTTTCTAAGTGAGAAATGTGTCCCTTGGCTGGCCGGAACAAAACTGGAGATATGAAGCTTTTCCTTAGACCTTTAAAACTCTCTCTTTACATCACACGGCAAGAAAAGAGGGAGACAGAATTTGGTAATTTCCCAGGTCAAATAAAAGCCTGGCAAAGCATTATTTTAGAAGGCATAATTTTGTTATGAAGAATGATTGGAGCCGGCAGACCATGGTGGTGGAAGGTTGAAATCCTAACCCCAAGAAACAGAGGCAGGCAGATTGTCAACTTCAAGACCTCTCAAGATTTACATCTTGGAAAATATCATCTGCATTAATTCCCCGCTTTCATGTAAATGTAGCTTTATGTTTCTTATATCACACACTGTAAAAACTGGAGGATCTCTAGAGAGGCGAGGCATGGAGAGGAAGGTTAACTCTCTAAAATCACATCCTAGCAAGTCTTAGCTCTTAAATAAGTCTGCATTCAGCCTTCATAAATTCACCATCATTTTCACATGTGTTCCCATCAGCTACTGGACTTACTATTTTCGATTTCATATATACCAATTCAAGCTCTGTTTCTCAGTATTTATTTCTCTTACTGATGCCCCAATTCTCCAGTAAATCTAAGGGAAGACATTAATATATTGATCTCCATTATTTTTTTCTTATTGTAAGGAAGACAAAGATGACTGACTTCTAAGTTCCTCACATTTTTGAAACTATGAAAATAATCATACAGTTTTTATCCAGAGGCATTTGGAAATTTATATAACTGATTCTTTTTAAAATACATTTTCCTATTGATGGGCATCTAGGCTGGTTACATATTGTAGCAATATAAAATGTCCTGGAATTAACATGATGTCCAAATGTCTCTGTCATGCTTTTAGTTGGAATATTGGGGAAATATCTAGGGCAGGTATATCTGGATCAACAGAGGAAACTCATAACTGCTATATATGACCAAGAATGAATGACTGAGGAGCATCAGTTTTCTTTTAAATCTATGGTCCCTCATATGTCAAGCAGAGACAGGAGATGGCTGCTCATGCAGAAGTATGAGAGTTAGCACAAACTGAACACAATGGGTCACTTAAAAAAAAGGAGACACAGAGTTAGAATATTGGGAGGGTAGGGAAATAGGGGTAGATCTAGAATGATTTGGCTTTGGAGTAGAGTGGCAAATATGATCAAAATACATTACATAGCGTTTTGAAAAGATTCATACAAGTATTTTGTAAACAATGAAAGTGAAATAAATGGGTTAGTGATAAAGAGGGACAGAAGCAGGGCTAAGGGTAGAATGTGCATAGAAAGAAGGGGAGAAAGTGCGAGACTCCAGTCTACTTACAGACACAGAAGGAGTAATCGTAAACTCTGAGGATTTATAAACTAAAGGTCACTACAAGATATTTATTGAAGAATGAAGAGTAATAAGATAATAGAAATCTTCTAGTTAACAGAATAAATTATCAACCACCCAAAGACAATGTTTGATAAATTACATTACATTAAAAGAAGAACAAACTCATATCAATATATTTTTCTTGGTGGGGTGGGGTTTGAATTCTTTCCCTTGTTGTGATGTTTCGTGTGGCAAACTGTGTTGATAGGGAAGGTTCAACTTGCAATTCTATCTCAAAACTATATGGATTGGCCTCGTGAAATAAAACCAAATACCTTTTGGATTGATTACCTCACACAACTGGGCAGAGTTAGGCTGTGTGGTTCAGTTCTCTTTTGATTTTTCTCTTGGTGTCAGTGCTGTGTCAGGGAGGAAAGGATTTGTATTTCTGCTGACCACAGTGCAATGGTAGCAGGGAAACTGTCTTTGTGTTACAATGGCTCAGTTGGAATCCATAACCAGGGCTGTTCTCCAGCCTCTGTGCCCAGGGGAAGTTGAAAATCCTTGGTCCTACATGGCTCCTATAGAGTTCCACAGCAACTTTATCCTCTAGTTTTCCAAAGTTGTGATAGCATGGGAGCCAGCTAGGTGTGTATGTTATTCTCCTACTAGTGTGATAAGATATCTTGAGCAGTGCAATTTGTAGAAAAAAATTTTTGGGGAGCTTTACAGTTTCAAATCCATGACCTTAAGGGAGCATTTAATGCAACAGGAAAGCAGGGCATGATGCCTCATTGCTCCTCTTTGTTTCAGCTTCTTCAGTTTCTAGGCCTCGTTGATGACTGGTTCTTGTCATCCATCCTTGTACACGGAGGTGCTTTTGCTGGCTCTTTATTGCCCTTCTTTAATTTTTAACATAAGTATTTCAATAACAAATTTTCATTTGAGCATTATTTTAGCTGAAGAATTATATGATTCAGAGTGAAGTGTTCTAATTAAACAGTTGTGCAATTTAAAATTTTATTTCTTATTCAGACTGTGACATTTAAAAGCATTTTGAATCCTTGCTATTTAACTTTCTCTGTCTATCCCCCAGCTCCCTTCATGTAGTTTACTTGAATGTTATGCAACAATGGGGCTAGATTTTGAGAACTGTATCTTTAGATCATTTCATTACTAGACAACCACAGTGAGAGTTCACAGAGATGTAGGTGAAATAGCCCACCACATACCTAGGCTATCTGATAATCCAGCAGAGCCGTCATCATATGTGCGGGAGTATGAACATGTTTGAATCACTTGATTCTCTTGACAGTTCCCTATTTAACAATATTAGGGCATATGTGTGTTGTTATAAAGCTGCTTATATTGTTTATACTCATTAATTACAACAGCTGGAAGTTATATTACTGATAGGTTTTCCCTCTAACTATAAAGAAGAAATTGTGCTTTTCATTTTCTCTCCTTTCTCTTCTCTTTTGTATTTCCATTTCCTTCAGATGGTGTCACACTTGGTATTTCAGTTGATTCTGGAACACACTATGTCTCCCAGGCTGACACTGAACTTGTGATGGTTCCACTTCAAACTCCAGGGTTCTGAGAGTAGAGTAAATTCCACCATATCTGTCACTTTGCTTCATTAAATGAATTTCTTTTTCTTGCAAAGAAATCATTATCTATTGTGTTCTAGGATTCTTAGTTCAAATAGCTGTAAGACACGTATCCAACTCTTAAACCTAGTCAAACTGAGTAAGGATGGTAGGGAGCCCTAACGTATGAGTAAGGAATGATACCTGTTCAGCTGCGCCTGTCAACTTGATATAGCCTAGAGTCATCTGAAAAGGACATCAAAATTGAAGGACTTTCTGGATCACATTAGCCTTTGAACATATCTTTGAGAGATTATTAATCTATGTAGGATATCCCCACCTACTGTGGATAGCCCAATGTAGATAGGCAGGAGATATCTGCTAAGCATGCCTACTAGTGAGGAAGAAGCAAGTGTTCCTCTGTGCTTTCTGCTTTAAGTCTCTCTGTGACTTTCTGGCCTCACTTCCCTCAATGATAGACCCATAGCATGGAAGTATAAGCCAAATGTCTCCTCCCAAGATGGTTCTCGTCAGAGTGTTTCATTACAGCAACAGAGAGAAAATTAGAGCAGATGGTACTAAGCCTTAACAACAGCTTTTGCATCCTTACAGGATATTAAAGAGACATAAAAACTTTTTGGCAAAAATAAACGAAAGGTGACCTCAGACATCTATTATTCACAATCTCATTAACTGATACACAGTTAGGTAAGCATTTAAAACTCATGATAATGCTGGCATGAGATAGCCTTGTCCTTCCCTAGATATCCCTAGTAATTTAAATTTTGAATTGATTTCAGTTCAGCTTGAGTATGCTATGTGTGGTTTGAGTGAGAATTGTTCCCCATAGACTAAGGCATTTTAAGAGTTGCTTCCATTTGGTGGAGCTGTTTGGAGGAAGTTTAGGAGGTGTGGCCTTGCTGGGGAAAGTGCATCCCTGGGGTGGGATTTGGGTACATATTGCTTCACAGTACTCGCAGTTCATTCTCTCTGTGCTTTGTGCTTGTGGTTGAGATGTGAGCTCTCACCTCCTGCTGCATTTACCCTGCCTGCCATTTGCTATGCTGCCCAATCCTGGTGGAATCTTATTCCTCTGGAAATGTGTGCCAAAGTTAACTTTGCTCCATAAATCACTGTTGCTCACAATTTTTTATCACAGGGAAAATGAAGGATGTTTTGTATTAGTTACTTAAAAAGAAAATAACTAATAAGACACAGGATGCTTTCTGAAAATTGATATCCACTATTTTCTAATATTCTGTGACCCATTGTGATTTTTTTGCCATTTTATCTGATTCTGATAATCATTAGACACTTAGACAACTTTATGGCAAGTTTCTAGTATATTCAGGAAATAATTCTTTCTACACATATAAAAGTATCTGAAAAAACTCATAGATGAAATGACTTTGGGGCTTAATATATGGGTTTCTTTTATTCAATTTTATTTTATCAAACATTTAGCAAGCCTCTGCTATGCTGTAGAAATAATGAAATCCAAACCAGCATGTCAATTTTACATATATCAGTTTTCACAATTTCCAAATAATTTTTTAATTAAATATTTTTTATTTATTTTACATTCCAACCACAGTTCCCCCTCCCTTCCCTCCTCTCACTCCCCTTCCCACTCCCCCCATCCCACTCCCATCCACTCCTCCAAAAGGAAAAGGCCATCCATGGGGCATCGAAAAGGACTGACATATCAAGATAAAGCAGGACCAAGACTCTCCCCTTAGCATCAAGGCTGAGCCAGGCATCAGACCTTAGGGAATGGGCTCCAAAGAAACCAGCTCACACTAGGGATATATCCTGGTCCCACTGACAGGGCCCCTTGAACAGTAGACAGAAATAATTAATTATATGAAAGAACTAACGCAGAAAAAAAAGAAACAGAAACAGATAATGACAGAAGTGATCCTTCAGCACAGGTCTCTTGACTAAATCCCTTAAAAATTGAAACATGTCATGTTATTTCCCACTGTGTCTGGCTACATATAAAATAATATCACCCCGTATCCCACAACTTAGTTTTCAAAGAGACACACGAGCAGCTGAAAATCAGTATACCAGTGCTCTGCGGAATTAGGCAGGGAGAAACAGTGTATTGACACAACGCATGTAGAAAGGAAACCGAAATGAAGAGATGGTGCTGAATTCACACCAAGCAAAAAGTATCCAAAGCATAATACAAAGGAAACAAGATTTTGGATTATGGTGAACTGATTTCACTCACATAAGAGAGGTCCTTAAGGCATTATCTACTTTAATCAGAATCAAGGATGGGTATTCCTTAATTCCTTGTTCAACAAATATTTAATAAGCATAAAGCATGTGTTGACAAAGCTTATTAACTTTCAATGTTTTCTGGCATATTATATACATATAATTATCTGTCTATTAATATACTAGGTTATAAAGTTGTCAAAATGAACAGAGCTGTATTTCTTTCTAATGGGAGACTGTTCTTAGGAGGAATTAGACCAATGGTGGCTAATGCCACCTTCATCAATTTTGCTCCCTAGGATTCTCTAATTATTTGTTATTATGTGTATCTCATATTTTATAGGGATCTCTTATAGACTGTGGATGTATCTCGGATGTGGGAGATCATTGGACAGACCTTTACAGGAGTCCTAGGATTCATCTTTAGCATTACCACTCCAGCCTTTTCAAGTGCCTGGCCTACATCATTTCCTGACATTAACTGAATTAAATTAATAGATGTGGAAATATACAATTCACTGTGAATGACACCATTTCCTTGGCAGGAAGTCCTGTGCTGTGTATGAGTGGAAAACTAGAGTTAAGAACAAGAAAGCAAGCCAATAAGCATGTATGCATTAAATTTTCTCTGTTCTTTATTGTGTTTGTGATGTTTGTAGCTGTTTGAAGTTTCCACACTGACTTCACCCAATGCTGGACTGTAACGTGGGATTGAAAGCTGAAATAAACCCTTAATCCCCTAAGGCATATAAAGTCATTGTATTTTATTACAGCCAAAGGAATGCATTAAGCCAGTTTTGTTTAAATTTCCTTCTATGTCTTATTTTCCTTAATAATGTTATTTTTCACACTATACTTTCTCTGAAAAATAGAATGTGTGATCTTTGTTTTCTTGTTGAACCAAAATTGTCCCATTCATTTTCTGCTGATTCTGTAGAGACTTAATTAATTCTTGGCACTGTCTTGGCCTTCAGTACCTTGCTGGTAAATAAGTCCATGTCTTTACCACCACTGTCACTATAATCTGCAGTGTCATCATCATGAAAAGCTATAGAAACAGGATATGTTCATGTAACCGGACATTAGTCTTTTTTAAAAGTAATTTTGGTCTATCTAACTTATATGTACTAGAGTTCCTATATCAATCCTAACACTTACTTTGTAGTGACAATGTGGAAATCACCTCTAATTTCACTATTATATTAGTTTATATAATTGTTTATGAAAACAAGAAAAGCAGAGCCCTATATCCAAATCTTCATTTTAAAAAATTGACCTATGTGTACAGGGAGTCCAGTTGAAGAGAGAAAGGAGGGATTCCATGAGCAAGGGTGGTCAAGGTCATGACAGGGAAACCCACAGAGACAGCTGACTTAAGCTTGTAGGAGCTCACAGACTATGGACTGACAGATAGGCAGTCAGCCTGGAACCAACCTACACCCTCTGCATGTGGGTGACAACTGTGTAGCTTGGTGTTTTGTGATGCTCCTAGTAGTGGGAACAGGACCTGTCCCTGAGACAGAAGCTGGCTTTATTGTAGGAGCTGGCTTTATGGAATCTATTTTTTTTGTGGTGGGATGCCTTGCTCAAACTTGAAGAAAGAGGGATGAGCTTGGTCCTAGCTCAGCTTGATATGCCAGACTTTATTGATTCCCACTGGAGTCCTTACTCCTTCTGAATATGGAGGCAGAGGAGGAGTGAGGGCAGTAATTAGAATGGAGGTGGGGAGAGGAAAGGGGAGGAGAAGAGGGAGTGAAAACTCTGGTTGGAATGCAAAATAAACAAATAAATAAAATTGGCCTAAAGCCTACTGAATATACAAGCAGTAATGGGGTGGGGGGAAGTTCAGTGGAGACCTCTAGAAAGTTCCCAGGTTCTTACATCATAGAATAAGAAATTGGTCAGAGATATGTGGGTGGCAGCAACTCCAAAACTAATATTTTGAGTGTTTTTTTTTCAGAATTTCATACAATGTAGTTTGATCATATTACCTCTCCCCTGCTCAATTGCTCCAACATTTACAAATTTTCCCTATCCCATCTTTGTATCAACTTCCTTATTTATAAGATCAATCAGTCCTATCTATGCTGTGTAGTCTTCCATGGGCAAATGGTTGACCCAGTGACCATATCTTTGAGAACACAACCTCTCCCAACCACTGCCAATTTCTGATAGCTACTCACTTAGTGGTAGGCCTTCATGTCTATCTCCCTTCTACAAGCTTGGATTTTGTCTAGGTTGAGTTTGGGCAGGTCTTCTACCCACTGTCACAACTATTATAATTTCATATTTGTAACTGTCCTGTTGTGTCAGTAAACACCATTTTGTTGTAAACACCCAACACCTCTGGCTCCTACAGTATTGCTGACCCTTATTCTGCAATGATCCCTGGGATTCCTTGGGAGGAACAGGTGTGATATAAATGTTCCATTTAGAGCTTTTCATATATGAGTATCTATGTTAATCTTCATCTAATGAATAAAGAAGCTTCTCCAATGACGGTTGACTCATGCACCAATTTATGGATATAGTGGTAAATTATTAGTACCTGTTTTAATACTACATTCATTTAGAAAATGATAGTAGGAAGTTCTCTGTGGCCTATAACATATCTATCAATTAAGAAGGAAGCTAAAGAATGGGCTAGAGCAGAATACAATTTTAGAAGGTCCATGGCAAATTCGATAAAAATGGTAGAAGTTTCTTAGTTCTCATTTTCTATTCTGTGATTAAAAAAATAGATAAAGGGTTTACTTTGGTACCAAGTTCAAGCATACAGTTGATCACAGGGTGGAAGTCCAGGTGGCAGAGTTTGAAGCAGTTAGTCCCATTGCATCTGTAGGCAGGAAAATGCAGAGCCTTGGTTATTCTTGTTCAGCTCATTTTCCTTTGGTTATGTAGTCGCAGAGAGCAGCCCAAGAAATACTTAGGTTAGATGTCTCCATATCAATTAACCTAATCAACATAAATTTTCACTGATATAACTAGAGGTTATTATGGCCTTTGATTAAAGATTTGTAGTTTGGGGAATTCATTCAAGATTTCAATTTTTCTTACAAGTTTCTTCGTATCATTTTGTAAGCAGAGCTGGGTCCTGTGGAGTTGGAATTTTCCTAAGATCCAAAAGGAGTCTGCTATCTGAAATAATTCACTGTCCTCAAAAACACAGGTATACATACATGGTTAAGGTAAGACTAGGGTAAATCACAACACAGTATTTTTGCTCACAGTGTCAGTGTAAAGATTAGTGCAGTAGTTGACTCCATAGTTCAGCATAATCTGATTGCTGTCTTACAGAGTTGGTTTGGCAACACCTTGTCCCCCACCGAATGGGTTCCTGAGCTTTGGGGGATGGCTAGAGGTCACACCTTTAAGCAGGAAGCTGGAAAATGATGCAGGCAGTGCCCTTCTTTTATAGTAAAACATCAGCAGTGTAATCAATGTGATTATTAAGAGAAGTAAATAAAATCTTGGTCATTACATTAACAAATATTTGTTGGTCACCAACACATGCTATCTTTTTCTTGCTTCAAGACACTGCTGTGTACAGTTGATGAAATAATTATTACATTACTAAGTCACACTTCAGTCACACCCCACTGTAGAGGAAATCATTTGTAGTCTTGAAAAAATAGTAATTCATGGACAAAAAATATAAATAGGCATTTTAATCATAAGGATGTGAGACTCAATTCACAATTACCTGGAAAGGGAGATTGGAACTTGCTTTATAAAAAGGTCATTTTGTTTTGTTGTAAACATCTTGATAAGTTTGGTTAGTGTGACAGAAAGCCTAGACATGAAATGCAAAAAAATTCTCAGATAATTGAACATTTGACTATATCGTTCAAGGAGAGATTAAATATATTAGAGACAATTGAGTGGACAATTAAATAGAAGCAATACAGAGTCAGAGAAGCAAGACCCCAGACACACTTGCAGTTGCAACATCTTAGAGCATGAAGCTACCAACGCAGATTGAAAATCTCTGATGGTTATTGGAAGTGTGTTCTTTAGAATTCTGCCAGGAGTCATGTTGCCTTTATTGCACAATTCTGCTCTGAAATCATGCAAGCTGAGAAACACATTTTCATTTTCAAGTGTCAATTGATGCAGTTTATCTTAGAAAAAGAAGCAAAAACCCAAAATATAAAAGAAAATGGGAAACACAGAATACATAAATCTTGACTCTGACAATGTATGCATAGAATAGCAGAAACCATGAAGGTAAGAGGCAGTGAATAGTTTATTGAAAGTGATAGAAGGGGTGAGGGAAAAGCCCACAATACTACCAGTCAAGAATTCTGTATTCAGCAAAACTATCCTGCAGAAATGAAGATGAAACAGTAACAGACAAACAGAGCACTTGGTTGCTCCTAGTAGATTTGTTTTACACGACACATTAAGAAGTGTTTGCCTTCACGCTGCAGTGAAAGAAGCGAGGCTGCAATCCGAATCCACATGAAGTTGAGAGCCTGGTATAGAGGACCACCAAGCAATGCAACGAGCAGCATTGATTTGTGTTTGCTTTGCTCATCAAGTTGTCCTACCTAAATTAAATGTCAAGTGTGTACTGAAATACACTGTTGTTATTGGGGGACAATGTATAAAGGTACATTCTGTGGCGATACACTTGGAACTGAGGGGGAAAAGGAATCGAAAAATGCATCTCACAAGGAGAACCTCTTATTTCACCAGCAACTGACTAGAAAAGGTATGGATTAAATATGCCAGTTAAAACATGGACTGCAGAATGGAAAAGTCAATGGAACCGCTCAGGAAATAGAGAAGACATACTTTTGGTTCAATGATAAAAGCAGGTTGAAAATCAACACTTGCAAAAAAAAATGAAATGAATAAAATTTGTGCCCTGGCAATGCTGAAGCATGCATGGGTAGCCTGTATATGACGGTTCTGTTGTATTTGTCCATATTAGGTTTCATGATCTTAGTTTATGAGGACGACTGTCCTAGTGTCTTCCTCAAGAGTGCACCAGATCGCATTTCAAATAGTAGTGAGCCACCATGTGGTTGCTGGGAATTGATCTTAGGACATTTGGAAGAGCAAAGAGTGCTCTTAACAGCTGAATCATCTCTCCAGCCCAAATGTGTAGACCGGGTTGTTCTCGAAATTGTGGTCCTCCTGCCTCTAATTCTTCAAAGAAATCATGTCAGCGTGTGTTACCATGAGTGGCTTAGTTAGTTAAAGCACCTATTATAAAAAAATCATGTAAATTAACAAGTTTGATAGAGAAAAGGTGCTGAAAATGTATTGAATTTAGAAAGAGAAGATGTTGAATAACCTTGTGAACATATTATGCACCTCTGAATTCTAAACTACAAAGTAATAAATTTTATAGTTACTACAACTATATCTCAAAACCAGTAAAGATGCGTACAAAGGTCTGAGTACTTTATGCCATCCTATTCACAATTCAAACCTCATAGATTACAGCTGTATTCTCTGCTTGGAGAGTCAAAGCTACCCATATTTCTTTTAACATAGTTCCTTGTTGCCAGATTAGCTTGGAAAATTTTTCTTCTTTATGATGTAATAATGTTTATTTAGAGAAAATCACAGGACCAAGTTAAAGACAGCTAGCTAAGAGACTGGATGCCTTGATGCTATGATGTATAGAAAGGGGTTAAGACATGATAATGAGAGCATATTTAACCAGAGCCACCTTTCAAAAAGATTAATCTGACTCCAGTGTCTGATATGAGTTAGAGGCATTCCCTTTCCTCCTTATATCACTTTGTGAGTTCTTTCTCAAGTACATCACTTCCCACAACTGCTGTATGAAATTTTTCAACTGGAATAATTTCTAGAGATCTGAATGTGAATGGCAAAATTGTTAGTTTGTTTTTATTAGGGAAAAGGAGAAAGATGCCGGAAACTTACCAGTAAACCATGAGCCTCATGATAAAATATAAAACAATAGAAATGGGTTAATTTAAGATGTAAGAGTTTGTTAATAAGAATCCTAAGCTAATAGGCCAAGCAGTGTTTTAATTAATACCATTTCTATGTGTTTATTTCTGGCCTGGGTGGCCAAGAAATGAACGAGCAGCCTCCATCTACAAATGCTGATGTGGTGAGTGAAAAAAAAGGAAAATTCCTTTCAAATAACTGGATACAGCTCATTAAACACATGATTTATTCCTAGACTAATATAGTGTCCTAAAAACGCCTCAGCTAGATAACACATATTACAGAAACACTGCAGGCAACCAGAGCACAGCTTTTCTTCATTGTTTCTGGTTAGACTAGAGATATTTAGGTTAAACAAATGTAAATAGTATTAGGCTATACACAGATAACTAGATTTCATTGCTTGCCTGTCTAGAATTACATAGAACAGAGAATGATGCTGGAAATCTCAGGCTACAAGGAGCCTGACATGGGTCTCCATATCACTGTGCATTCTGAGAGCATACTCGATGTCATATGATCCTCGAACCACGGATTTTCATTCATCTTTTTATCTTCATTTCCAGATTTACTTCTTGAATAATCATGTCAGCGGAAAATGTCTCTTTCCATCTTGTCTGATACCCAACAGCCTGAGTCATTCATGCAGAAAGAGCAAAGCTCCAAATGAAGATACTTTATTCATCATCTGAATTCTTGGCAGTAATGATGTTGAGTGAAACACCAGCCTTTTAAGTCAGTAATTTCCACACTGTAAGAGCAAATACTAGGGCTCTTAAAAGAAATAAGAAAATAAGCTGCACTCATTTGCAAGATAAATTTATCAGAAAAAATTCTCATTCTGATGCCATGTTCTTCATCTGATAAATTTGTGATGATCTCTTTTATTGAATTTCTGCTTGTTTTCGAAAAAAAGTTGTTATTGTCAGTGATCTATTTTGAAAACTCTTCTAGGCACTACAGACCTGGGGCCTCTGGAGCTCAAGATCACTGGACGTAGATTTAGCCACAGTTTTCATTTACGATTTTAGTCCTTTAAAAGTTTTCATTTTGATATGATGAAAGTTATGATAGTAAAGCACAAAGGAAGATACTTTCAGTCCAGTTGATTGAGTTTTTAAACTGCCTTCCACTATTCATATTCCCCTGACATGGCTGAAAGGCCTGATAAGATGGGTAGGCGTGATACTCAGCTGTGGCATAGAAATTATCTTCTTTAACTCTTTTTTTCTTTATATTGTTACATTCTAAATAGCTTGAAGTGATTGGTAATGCTACCCCCCAAAAATTATTTATTTTCAAGTCAAGTTGGTTGTTACTTAACAAAAACATATTTACCACTCTTATAATTAAATTTGAGATTCAATGCATTCTGTTATTGTTTTTAATTTAAAAAGCTAAACAAAGGCTCATGTTACTGCTTACAGTAGTTGTCAAACAGCTAAGTGATGAAAACGGTTGGCAAGCATACTGTTTTCACACATGCAAACCCATAGATAATAGAAGGAATACAAAACATCATTTAGACAACATGAGGTGGTGTCTGGACCTGTTCACAAACCTTACCTCCATGGCGGTAGCGACAATACTCCAGTAGTGTGATTATGTTTTGGGAGACAATAAATCTTTGCATATGAATAAATGCCAATTCCAAGGCTCCAATAAGAGGCCAGTATCCTCATTGCAAAGACTGAGAAATTTAATGGTTGCTTTATAAATTTTTATAATTTTCAGGGAAAATTACGAAGAAAATTTATTTTATCTAATTGCTATTCAGTGGGATTTGAAGGCAAATAACGTGAGGCATGCAGCTAAAATAACCAACAAACTGAGCAGGCCATTTTTTGGTTGTTTTGAATAAGATGAATAAACATTTTATCAACTGTAATTGGATACCAACTTGGGAAGACATTAGGAGTAGGGTTCCTAAAACAGGATGTTGATTCATTAGAGACCGTAAAGGAAAGAATGCTTCGATTTCATTTAGTTAAATCCCTCACTTGTTGGTATTAGACACAGGTGCTTTGACTTCACCTAGACATTTAATATTGTCTGCATGGCGGTTCCAAGTACTTCAGGATGTGTGCAGTGTATTGGTAAGTTTCTGTGATGCAGACCATTAACACTGATCTCAATCTCTCAGGTTTATTCCTTACTGGAACCCGCCAATTCCTTCTTATTGTGTGTGTGCTCATATGACTAGTTTCTTTTGATTCTATTGAAAAGTCTGCCTGTTTATTGAGAGTATTAAAATATTATAAGTAAGTTGAAACTAATTATCCACTCATCTAATTTTGCTGGAAAAGTTTGCACATCTTGGTTTTTGCCCAGTTTTACTTCATGTCTCCAGGTTCAGACTCAGTAAGCTCTGTCAGAAAGAATGATATTCCCTATCAAATCTGTCATAATTTTTGTCATTCTACCTGCACTCCGTCATTGTGAGTAGTTAGCTCTATGTTTGATAGCGACAATGAGTAACGGTGTCCCACTACAAGAAATGTTTTGACATAGGCATCATGTACTGAGGAGAAAGAAACAAAAGATGATGTGCTCAAAATATCATTTTTTAACATTTCATTTTCATATATGAGACAAAATGCTCAGTACCGGTTAAAGAGTCATTTCAGATTCATATAATGCATTGTATACATCAATCTCTCTTTGAGAGCAAAGGTTCTATTGTGCTAGGATGGCGCTCAGGTATCATAAAGTAAAGCATTTCATGATCAATAACTGACAACAGTGTATTTATGTTCAAGACCCTCCATTCAAAACATTCAACCATTCAACACACACACATNATCTATCTATCTATCTATCTATCTATCTATCTATCTATCTATCTATCTATCTATCTATTCAGAGAGAGAAAACACTTGATAAGTTTTAAGACAATATGACAAAATTAATATCTTCCAATATTTGCCAATAAACACTATTGGGTAAATAAAAACAAGTCTTAGAAAGTTTAATAAATAATTAAATTGTAGGATTCTGTATCCTCTCCCTGTCCATCGCCACTCAGGCTCATTATACTGGCCTATTAGTAGCATTTGTCACTGTATGAAGTTGAGCAAAAGAAATAAGAATGTGGCAAAGTACAATCTCAAGACAGAGAAGGATCACCTCTTAGGGATCATTACTATCTCAAGGAAGTATGTTGCCATTGTCACTCAGCTACTAGGGGATTTTACTACCATTCCTCTAAAACATCAACCCCATGTGGGAAACAAAGTGAAGAAAATTTGTGTGGATTTGAACTGTGACATTTGTTGCTTTTGTTTGCTTAAAACTATAAACCTTGTGTGAAATATTTCAAATCTGCAATCAAAAGTGCTAAATGTTTATTATAAAAATCAGCAACTTTCTTCCCTACCACATTCTACTTCCAAACCTGCCCCTCAAACATGCATATGAAATTGTTTAACCTCTTTGCTCTGTTATTAACCTTGCCATTTCTAAACGACGCTCTTCTCTGCCATCATATCTGTTTACTACCATATCAGAGTCTGGAGAAAGCCTAGGTGAGTGACTCTAGACTTGTCCAATCAGCGTGGCATGTGATATACCACATAGTAAACAGGTCACTAAGTGAAACAGTATATCAGGCAATGCTTAGGACTTCTTGGGAACACCTTGTGCGAGATACTGTTGATATGACCACTAATCAAGTGTCTGTTAGCATTATCTTTGTAGTATTGCGGCATCGTCTACTTATAAATCGGCAGATCGTCGTCTTCTCAGCCGTGATGGACCGACTCATTAGAGACAATCACCACTGCCGATCTATACATTTTTCAGTGCTTAAGCTGATATTTAGGAAGAAAATATGAAAAACTACAAAAAATAAGCTTCCTAGCAACTCAATTGATTATAAAATATTTATTGACTAGTCAGTTCTTTACTTTCATAGTTTATGAGTGATATGTGACATAGGTCCACTTTACCATGTCACAATCTCAAGTGAAATCTTTTTAAAGTTATATCCTATTCTCCTAGGAAAGCTACACAGCAATACTGACAGTAACTGCACTATGAACCCTCTAATAGCACATTTTTCTTCTCTTGCTCGTGAATAATTGCTTAATATTTTCACTTGCATAGCTTTCTCTGCACCTATTATTTCCCATTCTGTCTCATTAGGGCATCATTCATCTCAACTCATCCCTTCTATTGTGGTTTCCTTGCCTGAGCAATTCTACTTCTACGCTACAATGGCTTTTCTACCTTCAAATCCATAGCAGATGCTATCCTAGGACATTGTTACCATGTCAACAGGACCCCAGGCTGCATTCCAGTCTTGATTGGGTCCTTCGCTTTTTTGAAAGCACAACTTTAAATAGCATCTTAAGAAACACTACAGGGGGAAAGTAGTTAAGAAAATGCAAGCCTGAAAATGTCATTACCTCACAGTTCAAAAGGAATAAGCTACACAGATGTCTAAGACGAAAACAACTTTCCTTTGAAATTTGGGAGATGTTTATTCTTTGTTCATAACATCTAGTCATTTTGATGAAAAGCCATTAGATCATCGTTTCTTTGTTTTGCATTGCCAGAAAACTTTACAAGTGTATTCTGATCACTTGCATTCTGAAGCTTCTCAAACTATTTTTTTCTCCTCTAGATCAGTTAAGAATGTTTCTTTTGCTTTCAGATACACAAACCCAAAGGTGCAATGGTGAACTTCAGCAGCAGGGGATTATCACATTACATTGAGAAAAAGCCTTGATCCAGGTGGTAGGATGGCAACCAGGTTTCCATTATATCTTCAGCAGTTCATGCTAGAAACTGAACTGGCTGCTATCAGATTCCTGCAGTTTGGGTTTAGATTTAGCATTTCTTATTAAATGTTAACTTGTTTTCTTTGCTCCAGCCTTCACAGAAATCTTGTGGGAGTCACAAAATCAAGTTATCTAAGTAGCATGCTCCATTTCAAAACAATCTTAGTGGCCTGGAGAAATACATGATAAGGTTTTAGCTTAAGGCTAAGACTAGAGCTTAGCCAGTTCTGCACAATATGCACTTTCTTCATCAGTACTGATTTTATTTTCTTTTTGTTTGTTTGCTTTTGAGACAGGGTCTCACTATGCAACCTGGACTGGCCTGGAATCTGGATTAGAGACCAAGCTGGCTTCAGACTCAGAGAGATCTTCCTGCCTCTCACTCCTGAGTGCTGGAATTAAGGGTATGTGCCACCATACCTGGCTCCAGAACTAGTTTTATTCATTCAACTCACTTCACTTCCCATGTCAAAGAAGAACACAACGGCTCCATGTGCATGATGTCAGAGCTCTTACACACTTTGCAAATTGCAAAGCAACTTGCCCTACTAGTAGAATGGGTTTTTTTTTGAGGACAGTGAAAGCTAGGTGATATCAACTTAGGTAGATGGTACCAACGTCTCCAGAAGTTGCATTTTCACACTGGATTCTGTACATGATAGCTTCTTACACAGACAAGGTTCCTAGGTTCAAACGAAAAAAAATGAAAGGGCACTAATCACCATTAACCAAAGTTTGCATCTTGTTCTTTGATTTCACACACTGCTGAGGTCTCATTTACTGAGAGATAATTATCTCCATCAGGAACATACTGAACAGGAAATTAAATTTGTCACCGGGACTCTTGATGCCTCTCATGGAATAGGCTGAGAAAATCCTTTCCTGTGTTGTTGCATGGGGCGACTGGTCTAGATGAACACAGAGGAGGTGAGCTACTATTTCATTGTGTGTTAGGGGAAACAGAGGGTTTAGAATCGTAGGAGATACCCTAAGGCATGTCTTCTGAAGATTCCCACTCAAAATTCCTTTTCATCCAGTACATTTTTTATGTGACACCAAATCTATGAGTTTGTAACCTAGATATGCAAATCAAATATTTACTGTTAATAAGTCATGAACAGTTCTTTGTCATGCATATAATTTTATTCTTTTTAAAATGCAAGTGTAAATTGTAACACTAATAAGATAGATTTACTTATTGATTTTTACATAAAGAACTAAATTTTCACTGAGTATTTGTTACTATACATGTAGAATACCCTCAGGGTTCACTAATACTGGCTGATATTTCTATATTTTAATCATTAATGCTCAGAGCACCAATTCACATAAATATGTAGTTCAAAACAGAAGAACTAAATTTAGTGACATTTCAGAAAATGTTGGCAATTCTTTCTTAATCTCAAGTAAAACATAAAAAACTTTTATTGTAACTCAAATTACCAACTCAAACAGCAGCTTTAAAAATATCTAATGTTTAAACAAAATAATAGCCTAAAGGCCCTCTAGTTTAGTGCACACATAGGAATAATGGTTAAGAAAAAGTTACCAATATTTGTTTTCATAACTAGATAGAGCACTCCTGATCCTAACAATGGAGCAGCGGACATTATTATGAACAGAACACGTCCAGCAGTTCATGACGGACATGAGTCTCCCACCTGAGCTGAGATGTTTCAGGCTGTATTTCTCTGTGTTGTATGGTGTTGTGGTATATTGGCAAGGTGTTCCAGTTGTGTGTTAAGAAAGAGGAAAGAAGAATGCAGTGTGTTTGACTCAACGTGGATGAGTATCTTTTATTAATTACATGTTCAATTTTGCATTAATTCTTGGACATTGTGTATCCAGAAATTTTGGACTGTTTTCAAATATTTTGCCACCCCCACACTCAGTACTACGGAGTGTGACCCACTCATGGAGTCATGACCCATTGTTTAAGAAGCTGAACCCTCAAAATTCTTTCTAAAATCAAATTTTAGATTTAAAGTCAATGAGAATTGTAACAAACCGATTTAGAAAGATGATCAGGCACATCTCCTAGAACCTTGGGAATGAATATTTGGACCATTCTGCTAGGTACAAAACTATGAGCAGATGAACTATATGCTGAAGCCAAAGCACAGAATGGTTTATAGGAATGGGAATATCATCTTCAAAAACATGAACAACAGTGGACAAGGACCATGATAGCCATGTAGTTCCTTATTTTGCTATGAAGACATTTGTGTGTACATATGTACATCTGCCAGCTAGTCCCCATGTTGAAAATGTTCCATAACCTCCCCAAAAACTTCATATCCATTAGGCCACTTTTTATCCCTCCATTTCCATAGGTTACATGATATAGTGACCTTGTGAACATTTAAGTATTTTTGTTATATAATCATGCTTAGGAACTGGATTTTTTGCCCCATTTTCTGGGAAAGTAATATTTACATTTTCAGTTGTGACAGGATAGCTCTGTTATGAAGAAATTTTTCTCAATAACTTGTGATATGCAGACGAATACTATAAAAATGCTTGGTGTCCAACCAATAGCTAGGTCATCATCAGAATATCTGTCATGACAGAATATCCTCCACTCAACACTGACCCCTGGAGTAGCTGCTGGGCTGGTGTTCTCCACAGTCCCACTGACTCTACCTGCAAATGCACTAGCTGGCCTTCTTGTGGGTCAATAGACCCGAAAGGGAGGCTGCACCCACTCCTCCTAATTCATCTCATTTCCATGTCAGTGTTCGCCCACCTTTAAGTTTGCAAACAAGTTTAATAAAAGCTGCACAGACATTCCACTTCTGCTCCCTTTCTGCTTCCAATCTTGGAATAGAGTAGAGCATTCTGCCTTTGAATGTTGTGGTCCTGCCCAGTATCATCATATCAAACTAGAGAACATTGCTAAGACTCTGAACTAACCCCTAAAAGTATTTTAGGGTGGATTCTTAAGTCATAGGTCTCCACCCCTCAGTGATAATCAGTTCCTTTTGTCTCATTTACTTTCATTCCTACACTCATGCTTAGAATTCTGGCATTTCTTCATGTGATGTGAATAAGAAGAGTCTTAGCTGACTTCACTTTTTATTTCTCTTGAAGTCCCCTCTAATGAAAGTAAAGTTCACCTTCACTAGGGCTTACAACGAAGACCACACCAAACATTAAGGTGCCTCTTCTCCCTCACAGTGACTGGAAGGATGTGGGTTAAGTCTATAATTTTGCTTCTCTAACCCTCGGAAGCAATGGTGTACCTTCTAACTACAGCTTCCTAGAAGTTGGCTAAATCATGATGTGCAAGTCCATAAAGGATTCTAACCACATGGAAGATTTATTTTTAGCACTATGCTAAAGATCCCAGCCAAGATCTTGGGCAGGCTAGCCAAATGTTCTCCCACTGAGCTATGCCCCAATCCCTTTTTATTCTGAGATAGTAGCTCCCTAAATTGTCCAGAGTCATCAGAAACTTGCCATTCTCCTGCCTCAGCTTCTGAATATCTGGGATAGAACGTGTCTATCACTATGCTGGTTCTTACACAACTATTTATTTCTAAGATTCCGTTCTGCTGTCACTGCTTCTCAGACATATTCTGCTTGGGACTTGCTTGAGGCTTGTAGCAAATCATGCTCTCTGTGGGCTCTCTGTGCTATCCAGGTTTCCTCATGGAGCACCATCAACTATAATTGGCTATTATTGCGTACTAAATCTATTTCAAATATAGGAACTCCAGTTGTCCTTAGGTGTCTTCAGGGGTTGCCTCCAGAACTCTCCCTAGATGGAGATCAGTGAAAATGAGCAAATTTCTCTATCAATTGTCAGCAGTGCAACAGCTCATTATTAACATTATTAACAATATATACTTTCATATTATTTCATTATCTAGAGAATCAGAAAATTCACTTATTGTTCTTAATAACAATGGCTCACTAATTATAAAGGGAAAACTACTCTTAATGAGGAAGACACATGATAACATGAGAACAGTCTTATATGCTGAATTTCACGAAGAATGATATACAGCTGATATGTTCAATATGCTCATCAAAAACATTTAATATAAATATAATTTTAAAATATAGGGAGTATTCTAAAATTCCATTGGGTTTGGTTATTAAAATACCAAGGCAGTGTGATGATTATATGCTTGGTCTACAAAATACAAGATGTGAAATCTGTTGTTGGTAATTTGGGGAAAGATTAGTAATAACTGTGAATGGTTTGCCAATATAGTCCATGTCCTCATAGGCTTCTACCTTTCTAGTGTTGATGATACAGGGGGTGCAGAAAAGAATACCCTGCTCTTAGGAATCAAATTGTGGACCTAGAGTAGTTAGGGATAAAGAGTCCTATCTGTGACTGATGTAGGATTCCCCTTTGTATGCTGTGAATGCCATTGGTTAATAAAGAAGCTGCTCTTGGCCCATGGCTTAACAGAGTAGAGCCAGGTAAAAAACCCAAGCAGATATGTACAGAGAGACTGGGTGGAGGCAGAGAGAAGCCATGTAGCCACTGCAGGAGACAGACACCAGTTGCTGGATGGAAACTTACCAATAGGCCACAACCACGTGGTGATACACAGATTAATAGAGATGGGTTAATTTAAGATATGAGCTAGCTAATAAAAAGCATTATCTAATAGGCCACGCAGTATTGTAATAATACAGTTTCTGCATTGTTATTTTGGATCTGGATGGCCTGGAAATGAACAAGCAGTCTCCTACACGTAACTTTCTTGCAAATGTCCAAAATTGAACATACACATATACACACATGTACACACATGAAAATGTTAACATCTATTTTGTACAAAAGAATGAGTGTTTATCACTATTATTATCAGTTTAGAGATGAATTGATTTTATCATTTCTATTTATAACTGACAAACAATAATTATATATGGTAAAATGTGATTTGGAAATGACATGTGAAATGATTAACTGAAGTTGATTATCATAGCATCACATCATATACGTACCCTTGTTCATGATGAGAACATCTGAAATTATTCCACTAGCTAACTAGTAACTGTGCTCTGCAGGAGATCTCAAAATCCTACTCTATCATTCTTTAAAGTTTTCATACAGACTTGTTACTTTTCTAAATATGAATTTGGAAGAAAAATCCAAAATACTTTAATTAATAATTGACTCAAGGAAATAAGTAACTATTATTAAAATTTTCAGCTTTTTTTCTATCAGAATTTTTGGTAGATAATATAGACCCATGCAGCAGATAGTAATAAAGTATGGAGACTGGAGAGATGGCCCAATATTTATGAGCACTTGGTGCTCTTGCAGAGGACCGAGGTTCAGTACCTGTTACTCACATGACTGCTTACAACTGTCTATAACTCTAGTTCCTGGGGATCCAGTATGCTCTTCTGATCTCCATGGACATCAGGCTCTCACAAAGTGTTCATACATGCATGCAGGAAACGCACTTAAATGCATAAAATAAACTTTTTTGAAAAATGAATGAAATTAGTTTAGTTTTACAAATGAACTTTTCAAAATTTTGTATGTGTAAGAAATTGTCAATTGTTTCAATAGAAAATGTACTTTGTGTGGGATTTCAGTAGACATTTTAAATTAAAAAATACATTTCTGTGCAAAGTAAGAAGCAGCTTTGGTTTCAAGGAAGATACAGCACCTACCACCTGCAACCTTGAAACTATGAATCTGGACATACTTTGGAAATAATAAATGTGCCAGTGGCTTCGACCATCAGCGGTTCCCTCTCCTACAGTTGCTGAACACAGGGAGACTTGTTCGCCCCAGTAGTTGTGTCTTGGAAACATCACCAGCAGTAGTCCATGAGTTAATTTTAGAAATGTAGGTAACAGAAACCAAATTACCTGCCTAGAAACTAATGACGACATTAATATGTCATTAGAATTTAATGTTAAAGTGAGCAAGCATGGAAATGTGGTCTCTCAATGATGGAGACATGCTCTGGCTTTGAGAAAAGTGTTGTGGTTTATTGAATCTGAACATCATATTGTGTATACATACCAAGACAGTCACTGTATCCTTAGACAAAATAAGCTGATGGAACCACCAAACTTTGTGCATTGAAGGTGGTTTTTGTTGCTGTTATTGTTTTCTTTTCTTTTTTCTGTTTTGTTTTGTTTCTTTCTGTTGGATATATTAGATTTTATTTATTTTATTTTTTGAAAGTTTCATGAAATGAGTTTTGCACAGATTATTCATTTTCCATAACTCTCAACAGCTCCATTACCCCTCCCCTTCACTCAACTTTGTACCCTCCTCTGTTTTTGGTTACCCTTTCAAGGCCAGTTTGTTCTGCCCAAATATTATTTAACATGTGTTCTTCCACCACAGTGTAATCAACTTATCACAGGTCTTTCTTAGAGAAACCATTGCTCTGCCTCCCAGCAGATACCAATTGCCAATAGCTGCACAGCTTGTGGGGAGATTTCATGCCCATGTGTCCTCTCCATGCGGGAATTCTATTCTGCTTGAGACTCCACATGTTCTGTGAATACTTTTATAACCACCCTGAGATTATATGCTCTGCTGTGTCCTAAAGACAGGTTTTCCTTTTTTATTCACCATTGCTGGCTCTTGTACTTTCCACCCCTTCACTGTGGTTCATTTTTTTTTAATGAAATGTGGTATGAATTGTGGAATCCACCAAATAACCTAGTACAAGAGGAAGTGATACAAGATGAAAGCTAGTATAATATACGACCAAAGGACCTGATCTTGAAAGTCTGAACTGTTCGTCTTATCATCAGGAAGGCAGCTAACCCAGCATGATCCAAGCTTCCAAGCTACTTGCATGTAGGTTGTGCAGTGTGCTTCAGGTTTCCACTTCAGGATTCCATTTTTTTGTGAGCTGCCATTAATGCTGAGGTAGGCTCTAGATAAGTCATTTCTGCTCCTGTAAATAGCTTCTCACCCATATTCATGTAAACATTTTCATAAAGCTCATTGGATCAGCTGGAAGGACTGTGGTAGAATCCATGCTTGGATTTGTCATCATTTCCTTATTTGATGAGAAGAGCTATTTGTTTCTTTCACTCCAGGAATAGTGCAATACAATACTGGTTTTAGCATTCTACAATGTTTAAAATTTAATGTTGGCCATTTCTTTGATTGATTCTTCCCCCCACAGGCTATTACTACCATGGAATCAGGGACTTTGGTGTTTAATAACTGTAGGTTTCTAGCATAGATGCTACTCAATATTAATTAGTGAACCAAAGGACATACTCTGCAATAAAGGAAGGAAGGAAGTGCCTTTGCCCACTGACTTTTAAAAGAAAACTACTCTGGAGGGAATGGTATTCCTCTGAGTGGATTTCTGGAGGTGGCATTTGTGTCCACAGAGGACAGATCTTCATTGGTTAATCCCAAGAATCATAGTCAGCTCAGGTCCAGGATCCCTGCGTGTGGTACTACACATGGAGCTAGTTATTCCTCTCAATGCTCGGGTGAGGAGATGGTGCATGGGATGACTTAGAAGGAAAAATAGAAAGGGGGAAATTATAGAAATTTAGTTTAATTTAAAAATTAATATGTTAATTGTGTAAAGAAATTATGCTTGAAAGAGAAGGTTCTCTAAAGATT
>LOEQ01004262.1:153666-164070 GCA_001685075.1 Bramus lutescens
GGGACAAGGTTTCTCTATGTAGTTTCGGTTTCTGTCCTGGAACTAGCTTTTGTAGACCAGGCTAGCCTTGAACTCACAGAGATCCGCCTATCTCTAAAGATGTTTTAAGTACCTATTGATAAAAAAAACCTTAAAGAGGAAGAGACAGAATTTATAAAATCATAGCAAGCAAATAGTTTCCATTTGACAGACACAAACTACAAATGTAGTCAGTACTGGAAACTGAGCACATCCGAATGTATTGGTTCCCTCCTAACACTGAAGGAAGGAAGGAGATGAGAATAAGGGGGAAGATGGGAGGTAATATTATCTAGGTTTTTTTTTCTTCAAGAAATGGATCACTCTTGAATTTGGCCATATGTTGAACACGGTCCCCAAAGGTACCAATATGGGAGAGCTATGATCTTCCTTTGTTAGTGTCATGGATACTGTTGGGGTTTCAGCTAATGGATTGGATAGGCTGAGTCGGAGTTAGCAGCTATTTTGGAGTCTGTTTTCATCTGATGCCGTTGAAGTCTTAGCTAGATCATAAAGTAGGGATGGTACAAGCATATCTAGATAAACACTGAAGCAAGGAGCAGCTGGAATTACGTTTTCTAACTTCAGAACTAAAGCTGGGCTACTCTTTTCTTTGCCCTATAGACTCTATAGTCTTAAGTTTTTAAGTAGCTTCATGTAAATGAAAATATTAATTATAGATGCTCACAAAGTATGCTCTCCATCAGTTTTATTTTGCCTAGCTTTACTAAAAGAACAAGCTGGGGATCAATTATAAATTCTATTGCTTTAATGACTTGCATGCTCCTTCTAAACTATGATTCCTGATTTATAAAAATGTTTCTCTTTACTCCATTTTTTGAAAAAAATGCTAAATATGGTCTATATTCAGGATAATGTTTAAGTTATGGATACTGAAGAAAGCGTTTGAAAAAGACAGCTTTATATGTAACACAATCAAGCATGTATGTTAAAGAATTGAAAAAATTAAATGCAATGAAGGTCACTTTTATTAGATTCAACAAATATAGAATTAAACTACTTGAATAAGTACCAGTTTCTATAGCATGTTTTGGATGCTCAGACTATCTCAAAATTACAACAGTTTGGCCCTTGCAACAAGGTGTTGGTCACTGTGAGTAACACTGTGCTCAGGTAAATCTGGGACCAGACAACATAACTATAAAGGACACAAGCTCATGTTCTTTCTATGTGAAGTACATGCAATTCAGAACACTGAGGCTTTCACAGATAAACACATTTCCACAGACCCTACATCAGCGGTTCTCAGCCCATGGGTCTTGACCCCTTTAGGGTTGGAACAGCTCTTTCAGAGAGGTCACCTTAGACCATTGGACAAACACAGATATTTATATTATAATTTATAATAGTAGCAAAATTGCAGTTATTAAGTGGCAACAAAAGTAATTTTATGGTTGAGGGTTGCCGCAGCATGAGCGATTATATTAAAGGGTTGAAGAATTAAGAATGTTGGGAACGAATGCCCTATATGTTTCTACATATTTGCTCAGATCTAGTTCTTTGCACTTTTCTGAGATCTCTGAATACAAAAATTTAGAGTTTGACTAAGGCCTTGTGACAGAAAGTATTCTAAGCATCCCACATAAGCTTTTCAAAATTCCCAATTCTTTTTCCCTCTACTGCCAGGTCAACAGAGCATCAAATGTTCTTAAAGGAAACAAAGTTTGGAACACCTGCTTGCTTGCAGGTTTATTTTGTCACATAGAATGACCTCAGAAGGACCTTGGAATTCTGGTGTTGAGTTTGTGACTCGGGGATGGGAGGCAGCTTTGCCCAATTGACACTAATTTAGCCTTTTTAACTTTATAGGTCCCTCTAGCCACTGCTCAGAGAAAGGTTTTGAAATAGATTGCTAACTTTCAGAGTCTGTGATATCAAGGTAAATGGCTTAAAGAAATGACTTTTTAGGTCGAGTAGCACTTAATACCTCTTGGGGCTGGAAAATAGTTCAGAATTCAACTTCACCATTTTAATCATCAGTCCTGTTCCCAGCCAAACCAGAAGGGAATTTATCTGCACAACAGTCCCTTGTGGGTGTGTAAAGAAAAGGGGAGCATACTCTACATTGTCAGCCAATCCCTAGGAAGGGGTTTTGGAAGCATACATTAAGTGCTGTTGCAGCGGATGAAAAGCTGACAGGGATGTTACCTCTTTGTTCTGCATTTCTAGCAATTACATGCAAGTTACAGCTGCAGTTAGACCCTAAGCTCTCTTCCATGTCATCAGCACCCACACAGACAGAAGTAAAGTTTGAAAGTTCTCCTTGCTTTACCTGTTTGAGTGTAAAGTTCGACACAGAAAAGACTTGTGTTTTCATACACACACACACACACACACACAGGGAGCACATTCCTAAAAGCGCAACAAATAACAGCTGCTTGACTGCTTGACATCATGCTGTCCCTCAGTCCTCTCTGAAAGGCATATGAAAGTTGCGTGCTAGATGAGGGTGCTGCAGGACACTGTGCTTGGCTGCAGCTTGCCATAGCACCTGGTTTCACGATGGTGACTACCAACAACAGTCTCCATCCTACAAGGATGTACCAAACCTAACAGTGCATCAGGTAGGACACAACTCTAAGAAACTCCTCCCTTATCTTGGTAGAGTGAAAAAGTTTTGAAAACTCTTCTTTTAAAATACCTTCCTGAAGCACATGAGATGCTTTTAAATTTTTTAGATCTATATGATGTGCATTTCTTCAAGAGACTAGCTTACAGACATCCTCTTAAACATCGCTGCTCTGTAATGTACCTAATTCATGGACCCTGGCACTCCAGCTTAGCCTAATTTCTCTGCTCATTTTACATTGCATAGTTTGAGTTGACAATGATGATTAGTTGTTCATTTCAACATCCTAGAAACTGCCTCTTTGAGTCACATGGCTCAGAGGTCATACTTCCTACCCATTTCTCAAGTAAATAATTTTGCTTGCTCAGCTGCACTCCTTGCCTTGTTTTACTCAAGACCCTTTCACTTTTCTTGGGCAAAAGTTCTCATTTTCTGTGTAGTTCAACAGTCATTTGAATCTTTTCCCAGAGAGTACAAGCTTTTAACTAGCCATGTGTTGAGAGACTTTATCTGTGTCAGTTTAAGCATATCCTCAACCATAGTTAGGTTTCTAAAATAGTTTTTAATCCTAAAAGTATGTGGGGAAATTATGATTGTGAGGGCAGAAATGGCTAACATAACCAAAGCATTTTGCAACCTTTCATCAAAACCACTACAATTATTGAAGTGATGAGAAACTTTAAGTCACTGCTCTGGGATAGCATGCCCAGGACATCTGGTCAATCTGTGTTTCTATGGCCTGAAGTGCTGTTCCCATCGATGGATTATCTACATTATTTGTACATAGGGACCATTTATAGGCTGGTAAATCCCATCTTTTATAGTATTTAAGAAACAGATTGTTTATGCTTTGAAGTCAAGAAGCAAAGGCTCTGCTACATACAGCTCCGGAGACTCCCCTAACTGCTCTTGGGATACCATGGGTCTCCACCCTGCACACATGTCAGCTCCATTGTAATGGGTTTATTATTGGTCTGCTGTTTTGCCATGATCCTGTGCTATCTTGCATACATTTTCCCTTTACTATTACTAACTTAGTTTTCCAAACATTTTGGAACATTACCAGTCATTTCTCCCACGTTAGCTCTTTTTAGAGAGCACTGGAAAAGAAAAGAAAGTGAAAAAGACAAAGGAGAAAAGACAGCTGGAGAAAGAGGAGGTTTAATGATTTCAACCACAACAAGACTGATACTTCTGGGCTCTAAGGGCCATGCATGTGCAGACAAACCCTTAGGCAGAAGTGACTAACGGCCCCAGGGAATGTTAAAGGACCCTGCATGACCCGTGTGCAGCATGGATTACATCATCCACGTATGACTAAGCTAAGCCCTTGAGCTCATGTATGAGCCCCATCATCTGTGTATGACGGAGCCACATCAACCCCCATGAGCATGTGCTAGGCAGCTTTTAAAAGCTGGATTTCCATCTTCCTCCCTCTGCACACTGACTTCCCCAGGCCTGTACATGGCCCCTTTAGTCAACTCCTAAGTGAGTTGGTTGCATGTACCATGTTTCCTTCTCACTTGCGCCAGGTAACGTCATTGGTGCCTTCGGACTCCGTAGGCCCTCCTGCCCTTCTCTCAGGGTCGGGATCTGAAACCCGGTGTTTTTCCACAACAACCACACATTCCATCTGCCTGACATTAATTTTACTCATATGACCACAGTCAGATGAGTTAAACATCTCCTGGTTTCGGTGGACATCATGTCTGAGTGGATTGATGTGTTTCCCACCACTAACAAGAGGACCCTGACAGTTTCCGATGTTCTTCTCTGAGAAATCATCCCCCGGTTTGGAATACCAACCTTTCTTCAGTCAGATAATTGCCCAGATTTAACTTCCCAGATCTCTCAAACTTTGTCTATGGCTCTTAACATTCTCTGGCATTTTCATATCCCATACCACCCTTAGTCTTCAGGGAAGGTAGAACCAACTAACCATTTCCTAAAAAATGTTCTTATTAAAATGTCACAGGAGTTTCACCTTGACTGGGTAAAACTTTTGCCTCTGGCCCTTCTTAGATTTAGGGCTCTCCCCAAAAAGCACCCTTTCAATCTCGCCCTTTGAACTCATGTATGGGTGGCCAGTTTTAACCCCAGTCCTCTCACCCAAAACCTCTCCTCTTCCTGATCACCTGCTTATTCCACTGTTATCCCATCTTTGCTCCCTATTATGGGATTTTACTGACTACTCATTACCTCAGCCATATGCCAATTCATGCCCACCATTGATTAAAATAGGAGAACAGGTTCTATTCTCTCCCCTAGACCAATGCCGTTCACCCTTTTCCCTTAAATGGCAGGACCCTTTTAAAGTAATTATCGCAACTCGTACAGCTGCCAAGCTAGAGGGACTTCCTCATTGGATCCGCCTATCCCATCTTAAACCTTTTGCTCTTCCAGCTCAAGATACTCCATCATATACAGTCACTCAAACAAGGCCCTGCTCCCTTAAGTTCCAGAAAGCTCCAAGATCAGCCACTCTTTCTCCAGTTCCAGAAAAATAAAAGTCTCATCCTTACTCAACTCTCCTCTGCCCCAAATTCCATATACTCCCCCTCTTCCTCTTTCTCCTGTCTGCTTTACCAACTCCTCTATATCTCCAATGTCATGCTTAAATTTCTAGTTAACTGCTCAGCTGTTTTTATAGGGTCCATCGTTAAACATAGAGCCAGAGGTACAAGGACTGCCAAAAGCCCAGGTGATAAGAAACAATAACAAGATTGGGGACATTCACAGCCCCAAACTCCAAAAACTCACAAAACAGACTGTAACATAACAAGTTTATCACTGACTGCATCAGTGTCTCCTGGATTTTAAGGTAACACCATAATGATAAAGAGAACAAATGCCTTGAGATTTGCTTCAGGTAAAACATTAAGGAGTCTAATAATTCCCCTTTCCAATAATTCCCCTTCTTTTCCTCCCTCCTCCCCAGTGTCTTCTATTACAACAATATACCATCATAATTATAAGCTTTTAATATGTCTAAAATTTATTCCTTTTCAAACATTTTTATTCATAAGCTGCAGGGAGCTAATTGTATCTATCTAAATGGATCAGACTTGCCCAGAATAAGTATCATTTGATTCTTCCCTTATCATTCCCGGTCTTGGGAGCCCCTGGGAAATACCCTCCTCCACTCCCTCTCAAAAAATACCCCTCTATCTTCCATCTTGGGACTCTCCTCCCTTAATCACCAGGATCTAAATTTTTTTCAGACTTTTTTTTGCCTTTCCAGCTTCTTGCAAGGTCCAAGCAGCCAGCCAGTCTGTCCCAAAGTGGCCAGAATAAACATAAAAGTAATCAGCCACCCCAGAACATGGCAAAGCATCTCAACTCTCTGACACCCCCAGAATCAGCAGGAAGAAGTCATGAGAGAACTTACGACACCCCATTCCCACCCATTAAAGACCCCTTACTCCCCAAATTTTTATAATAAACCAAAGGGTGGAATGTAATGATTTCAGCCACATAAGGCTGATACTTCTGGGTTCTAGGGGCCATGAATGAGCAGACAAGCCCTCAGGCAGAAGTGCCTAATGGCCCTCAGGGATGTTAAAGGGCCTTTTGTGACCTACATGCAGTGTAGATTAATCATCCACGTATGACTCAGCTAAGCCCTTGAGCTCATACATGAGCCCCATCATCTGCGTATGATGTAGCCATGTCAACCCCCTGTGAGCATGCACTAGGCAGCTTTTAAAAGCTGAGTTGAGAGAGAGAGAGAGAGAGAGAGAGAGAGCACACTGACTTCCCCAGGCCTGTACTGTACATGCCCCCTCTAATAAACTCATAGGCAGGTTTGCTGCATGTTCTGTGTTTCCTTCTCATTCACGCCACGCCAGATAATTTCAGGAAGAATAGAAGGAAGAGAGTGGGGAGGGGAATGGAATAAGAGAGGAAAGAAAGAAGAATAGGAATTAGGAACTAGGAACAAAGGAAGGTCCTGGTGGTGGTGGCACATGCCTTTAATCCCAGGACTCAGGAGGCAGAAGCAGGTGGATCTCTGTGAGTTCAAGGCCAGCCTGGTCTACAGAGCTAGTTCCAGGACAGGCTCCAGTGCTACAGAAAACCCTGTCATGAAAAACCAGAATAAAAAATTTCAAAAAAGGAACCAAGGGGAGAATGTAATGAAAGGAAGAGAAATTGGGAGATTGGGAGGAGGGAGGAGAGGGAGGAAAGAGGCAAGAAGAGCTAAAATATGGTTTTACACACTGGATCCCTGTGATTCACCCCTAGTGGAATGCTGGCCACTGCTACAATCTATTCCACCAGCAGAAGAACATCATAGATTTAAAATATGTAGTGAATAATAGTTCCCCTTTTGTGAAGAAAATATGCTATGGACAGCATTTGGGAAGTCATCCCCAACCCTCCGTTAAAAAGGACAGTTCATTAGTTGTCAAAATTTAATGTTTGCTCATACGATTTTAAAACTTAGACAGCAAGAAAGGCAAACAAATACAAGTTCTCCCCTAAATCTCAAAGCTATCTTTTGACTTCCCTGTGTGTCCTGTAGACCTTGTATTTTCTCAGAAGGCCTGAAACCACCTTCATTCAGAGAAGGCATGGAAAAAGGAAAATGGGGTTTTTTTTGGTTGGATGTTTGTATCAAAAAGTACCTAATTGTACATTTTTTGTGTACTAAAGTAATAGAATACTATGACTAAAAGTGTATGAAGTGGTTAAATCAGAAAAGTCTCAAGTAAGTGCTCATTTAAACATAAACACAATCCCATGTCACTTACTCCCCACTAGATTGCAAGGTAAGTGCATTAAACACAATGATGGAACTTGACCATATGGGTCTGACATGTTCTGTTGATTTGCTTTGAGTAAAGTTTTCTTACTGCTTGTGCAAATGTGTCTTGTCATTATCTAATTCTTTGAATAACAGGTGAAGAGCCTGCAAACAACAGACCAGATCTCAAACACTATTATTACGATCAGATGGGCAGAACATTGTTAGAGGATCTGTAGCCTCTTAAGGCCACTGCAATTGCTGTATTTTGAAGCAAACTAAAATTGGGAAGTGATAGTTCAACTTAAATTTTTTGTTGTGCCTTGTGGCTCATGCCTCCATTCCTAGCTCTAGGAGGCAGAAACAAACCAACGAAACAACAAAAGTCATGAGTTTAAAGTCAACTATATATTGAGAAACTCTTTAGCATTAAAAACATAGCTTAAAAGAAAAAATTCATTAAAATGTGCATGATAAGCCAGGCACCTTAATACCAATACCAATACCAACGCTCAGAAGTAGAGGCCAGCCTGGTATACAAAATGAATTCCAGGACAGCCAAGATTACACAGAGAAACCTTATCTCAAGAAAAAGAAAAACTAAAAAAAAAAACCCTAAGAAATAGACGAATAAATATTTGTAAAATGTAGATAAAGGACACCAGGAAAATTCTGTAGTAGACAGACTTACACTTATGATGAAGGTCAACCCATATAATTGTGTCACCAGTGGTTAAGGTCTGGGAAAGTTGTTTCCAGGCCCTTGGCCTCTTGTACAAAAGACAGCATAAACACATTTGCAAAAACATCAAGGTATCGTTATTCAAAAGACAAGGAATGAGTCATGTACATTAGCAAGAGTGACAGTGAACCAAGCCCCAGGCAATAACCCAGCTTGGTTTGTAGCCTATATCCTATTTTGTCAGATAAGTTTGATCATGGAAGCACACTATGCACATGCAGATTTCTTCCCAGAGTGCATTGGATTTTAGTCTTCGAACACCCAGTTATCCAAAGGTGTAAGTTGGTAAAAGAGGATTGATTGTTTAGGGGACATAGTGTGTCTTCATAATCACGTATACAGATGTAACTAGAATAAAATTAAAGAGAATTTGTCTACATGTGATGATTCTTAATGGAAGGAGAAACTTATTTTGTTGTTGGAACTGCGGTGTGCATGAGGGGGATTCTAGATTACTAACACGTAACTAGGTGCATTGTTTAGCAGAGTGAGTACATAGCTCATGCAGGTAAAGGTCTCAGGTTGACAAGGACATTGTTAGAAGAGGGGTGTGTGCAGAGCCTAAACCAAGTTGGAGTTGCGGGTTACATGTCAGACAACTGGCTCCTTACAGGTCATTAGCACACATTTCAAATTTAAAATCCTGGCTCCTCTCCACACAGCCCAGAGGTACAAGATAGACGGTAACACATACCCAGTGGGGCACATGGGTCTGTGGTGAAGTCCCAGACGCAAAGCTCAGAGATAATTCTGAGTCTCATTCATCAGAGCTTTACAGTAGGTCTCGTGGAAACCTGTGTCTCAGAAAACTGCCGTGCTCGCCTAGGTCTCTCTGACTTTGTTTCTATATCTTCCAGCATTCACTAATTCTTTCTTCAGCTTTCTTTAAACCTCTCATTTACTTTATTTGAACAGTTGTGTTCTTTTCACTTTTGAAGCAATAGTTGATTTTTTTTGTTAAAGCTGCCTGTTTGTAGCTATTAAGCTTTTATTGCTTCCTAATTAATGTCATTACATTTTTTGACATATTTGCAATGTAGGCATTTTATGTTATTTCTGTTCTTTGTAATCATATCTCAAGTCCTTGGAGCTTTAAATCTGTCACTTTTGTTTCTGAAAATTCGCATCCATGTTGTCTTTTTTTGATTAGGATTTCAGTAAATTTTGATAGTGAGCTATGAGCTAGATCTATTTAATCTTTAGAAAATCCAGAGAATAGGGAGTTCTTGCGCTATGAGAAATGCATATGAAGATCCAGGCATTTCTAGGAACTCTATCTTCCTTTGCCTCTCGCAAAGTCCTCAGCAGGCTGTGACTTTGGGCAATCGTTTCCCAGAGCCCCATTCAAGGCTCTGATCACAGTGGGCAGAGACCTAACTTTTTGTGCTCACAGATTGTCTCTGAAAACAGGGTTCCAGGCTCCTGCTCTATGAAGAGGGAAGTAACTATTTTCTTGTTCCTTGTTATTATCTAGAAGGCATTTGGAAAATCCTGTCAGCAAACCACTGGGAACATAACTCAGTAAAATGTTTTCAGAGAGAGTCTGTTGCGATAAAATGCAGTCGGTTTTGTTGTTTGAGTATATTTTTATTTTAATCTAAATGTTGTCAAAATGTTTAAGGAGATTAACTCTGTGTCATTTTGTTATATAATGATGCTTAACTATCTAGGCTCCTCGTAAGCACAGAACATTGCTTTCTCCAGGCTAACTGTGTTCACAGTCATAGGTGACTGGCTTCAGTATGGTAGAACTGACCTCCAGGTGTTGTGTTTGCTCCAGTGCCAATCTGAAGATGTTTTTATAAGCTTCCTTGCTTACTTGCCCATCCTTCCTTCCTTACTTCCTTGTTTCATTTCTTCCTTCCTCATTTCCTCCCTCCCTCCCTCCCTCCCTCCCTCCATCCTTTCTTTCTCCTTCCATTCTTCCTTACTTCCTTCTTCCTTCCTTTTAGCCTTCTTTCCTTCTTTTCTCCTTCCTTCCTTTCTGGATTCTGGTTATCATAATTCTTTGGCCTCAGTTCCCCAAGTGTTAGGATTTTAAGAATGCATTAATGTACCTGACTCATTTTATAATAGTCTTATTATTTGAGAAAGTTTTCAAAACTGTGTCTAGTATATCAAGTGTTTTCTCTATACCAAGACATCAGTGCCTGTATACAAAGGAACCCCACAAGTGTGTTTGTGTGTGTGTGTGTGTGTGTGTGTGTGCACGCGTGTGCGTGCATGCGTGCATTTGGCCTGCTGGGGACCAATGCCTATGTAGAAAGGGACCTCACATTGTGTGCGTGTGTGTGTGTGTGTGTGTGTGTG
>LOEQ01004262.1:173207-193457 GCA_001685075.1 Bramus lutescens
AGAGAGAGAGAGAGAGAGAGAGAGAGAGAGAGAGAGAGAGAGAGAAAGAGAGCGCCATGGCAAGTGTGCTACTCATATACCCACATCACGCATATACACATAAAAATCATTTAAAGATTAAAGAGACACACTGCAACATAGATACATTTAGTAAAATCTTACGTTAAAAATTTCATAGAATGGATGACCTTGGCTTTTAGCAAATGAATATAAAGAAGACAAAAGCAAAGGGATGCCAATGTTTTAATGCCATGACTGCTCCACACAGAATGACCACCACTCCTGTCCCGGATTCTGTTCTTTCTAAATATCCAGAGTGCTTTGATCATTTTTAAAAGAATCCTGGTCTGTATAATTAAATCTAATGGTCCTAACCATCACCCAAAAAGGTAACAAGAGAACTTTCCCACACTCAGCTATGTTTTACTTGTACAACATCCTGGAGGAATACAGTACCTAATTGTCCTCTTGTTGAGCATTAGTGAGTTAGCTCATGATGCCACAGCAAAGTCCCACTAACTGCATGCTTTGAGCAGCAGAAATAATGTTGCCATTATTATTTTGTTTGTTGTGCTGAGTAGGTTTAATTGTCAACTTGACACAAACTAGAGTCACCTGGGAAGAGTATTAACCAGGAATTATTTAGACCAGATTCTATGCCTGGAGGCATGCCAATGGGTGACTGACTTGAGTATTATTTATTGTAGAAAAAGCCAATCCATTATGACAGCACTATTTCCAAGGCAGGATGTCCTGCACAGTACAAGTGGGAGCAACAGCAGCTGAAAGCAAGCAAGCATTTAAGCTAGGAAGGGTGTATTTATTCTCTTTTCTTTTGACTCTGGATATTATGTGACTAGCCACTCACCATCCCCTAAAGACGGGCTGTAACTTGAAATCACAAGCTAAATAAACCCTTTCCTCTCCCTTGTTTTTTGTGAGAGCATTTTTCACAGCAATGGGAATGAAGCCTAAAGACTTGTTCTCCCCTGGTGTGATCTGACTCAAGGAATAAAGGTTTTCTCGGAGAAAAGCAGAAAGTCCAACACAAGAACTAATTTTTCTTCTTTCTTGCACTCCTCTCCCTCTCTTGCTTCTTTCCTTTCCCTGTCCCACCTACTTTCCTTCCCTTCTTTCCTTCTTCCTAGGCCAGACTGACTCTCCTGACTCTCTATGTAGCCCAGGATGGCCTCCCACACAGAAGCCACCTAACTCAGCCTCCCTGATGCTAGAATTACAGTCTTAAATTATGCCCATCATCTCATTTTCTCAATAGGGACAAACATATCTTTGGTATATATACATATTAACACATTTTGTTTAACCATTGGAGGGCAAGAACACATTCTAACTTGGATGATGTTCTTTCTACAGTTTCAAGCCATAAATAGTATGTATTTATACNGGCAGGTGTGCTAATTGCACATGTGAGCCTATCATTATTTCTCTTACATATTAATAGATTGGTAGATTAAGTGGAGAAGCAGAGAAGCAACAGCCTTAATCCTATCTTTTCATATCTCAAGGAACTTGCCAATATTCTAACCTATTGTGCAGTATCATATTGCTTTGTAAATGGATAACATTTACTTCAGTCTGATAGATAAGATTCTGGATCCATTTTAATATAATGCCTCGACTTAATGAACATATCATAGTTAAAGCTACTTACACTTAAAGAGGTGTATTAGAGCTGACATGTATCCAAGTTAACAGCAATCATGGCTGCTTCTCTTGTAGCTATTTCTTTCCTTAATGATTTTTACTTCTCTTTCCCCATTGCCCTTTTCATGGCTCAAGGCATGTCTCTTCTCTTTCTCATGAAAAGTCAATCTATCCCCTTCACAATGTTCACCTGCACTACTGACTAATCCTCACTAGGGTATTCTGCAAGCCTTTGGGCTATTATTCTCCATTGACTGAATGCTAAGGCCAGGCTCAGGCAGGGATCAAAAATTAGACTCATAGAATGTTTTGAAATTAGCCCAGGAAGAGGTAGATATTTTGAACAAATTGATTGCGTGTAGAAAATATTCAGAATCAGAAAGAGGACCCACACTAGGTGCGAGTCCTTTGGCATAGGAGGAAGGAGGTTGGAAGGCAGCAGGCAGGGCACCTAAGTCCTTAATTGTAAACATGGAAACTGAAATCTAAACCAATTATTCTCAGCTTAAGAGCTGAGTGTTCTGACAGCAGAAGGTGAGTGAGGTCAGTGTATAAGATGAAGCCCAGAATGGACAGACAGAAAGAATCACAGAAAGCAAAATCAAGAAAGGGTTTTCCAAGGCATTTACAAAGGCACTATGTCTTTCCTTCCCAGAAACAGTGACAAATAGCCATAGAGTTCTACTCCATCAATGAACTGGAACTTATATTGGCTGTCAGCTGCAGTCCAAATGGGGACATCAGAGGATTAATGAGAATCTGGTTGCTACACTGTTTTTTGCTATAGAAATGCCTAGCTAAGTAGGGTAGGATAAAAGATGTCAGGTACAATCATTTTTAGCCCAAGGCAGACAATAATGGGAAGACAGAATGTCTCTTTGCATTAAGGAAATCAGTGGATCTACACATCCAGGGTCTCTGTAATACATATCCACAGTCCGTATGGGCAGAGGATGTGCGTCTCTGTGTGTGGCTTTTGGCAGAACTGTCAGCATGAATTTAAAAGAACTGCAACAGAACTGACCCAACTCACAAAGTCATTGTGTTTCAGTGACCTCAAGAAGTCTTGTTGGTTCAGGCAACAATTGCTGTGAAGGAGTCCTTGACATGGGCTCTCCGTAAATAATATGGCTGNCTGTTGCCCTGCCACATTGTTTTTCTGTTTTATAGGAGTGTAGGGGGCTAAAAATATATTCTGTCATTCACATATTGTGGGGAAAATGTCCTGACTTCATTAAACATCCACATAGTCTATTCTGCACACCTACCTAATACCTGAGGGTTTCAAAGCAAAGGGGTCAAGCCAGAAAACAGGGAGGAAGACACAAGGAACAAGATCATGACCATCACCCTGGCTCAGAGTTCCTTGGCATAAAGTGGTCTAGACAGCCCCAACTGCATTAAATTGTAGGAATGTGCATGATTGAAATGGTCTGAAGGATCCCAAAGGAGAGAGGAGTAGATGCACAAAGAGAGGACAAATGAGCACTCTCCACAGCAGTAGGGACTAAAACTGGCCTCTGCAGGAACCTTTTGTTGGAGTCACAGAGGATGCTGGTATAAACTTTATTATCTCCACACAATAGAGTCCACCTGGAGCTGCTTCTATGTACATGAATATAGAAACACATAATGGAGCAGGGGTAGACTTTCATGGGCTACATCCTGAAAGAAAACTCCCTCTCTCCTTCAGCAGTAACCACTTGTGTATAGCTTCACAGCTAAGAGAGGGACTTAGTGAGCTCCTTCTCCATCCAAGCTGAGATATTTTTGGCTGACTTGATTTTTGTGCAAGTTTTCTGCTTGCGTTCCCAATTGCTGTGGGTACAGAGATGTAACTGGGATATCCTGTCAAGCAAACACTGTTTTGCTGCAGACATCTTCCACGTCTGGGTCTTAAAATACTTCTACCCTTTCTTCCACAACGATCCATGAATCTTAGAAGGAGAGGATGTGATGCAGATGTTCCTTTTAGCATTGAGTACTCCACAGTTTCTCATCCCTAGCATGGTGATTAACTGTGGTCTCTGAATTAATCACTATCTACTACTGCATAAGGAAGTTTTGTCGTAGAATAATTGATTGTAATGTGAAACTCTGACACTGTGTTAATAAAATCAACCTTGGATCAGGTGGCAGAGACAGCAACTAGTTGACAGGAAATAGCCATAGAGAATAAGGAGAAGCCTTATTAGATAGAGGGACTTAGAGATTCGTGGTCTTTTTGGTTTGAGATAGTGCAGAGACAGTCTCTCTCTGGATCTCTAGCCAAAAAGGAAGGTCAGCTGGTTGCTTCTTGACTTCTCTGATCTAACAGGTTTTCACTCCAACATCTGACACCTGAGTCTTATTGGTGAATAGAACAATGTAGTTACAAACAATAGAGCTTCTCTAATGATGGTGACGTATGCATTAATATAAATATAAGAATCTATGGGTTAGTTAAATTCTATGATGAACTATGAACTGTTCATTTAGCAAAGTAATATTTTTTAGGTTCTCCCCTAGGAACTTTGAATTAGACAATCATGGAGTCCAGTTAACAATACCAGTTGTAACTTCTGTCTTGTGGACCACACTTTAAATCTAGTGAGAAAATGTTTGGTTACTCCAATAACATTAGCAGCACTATTATAGAAGCAGTAATATCTTCACAGACCAGTTGTTCCTTTGGTTCCCAGAGTTAACAGCTGCATAAGTGTGGTGGTTTTAATGATAAATGCCTCCCACAGGCTCTCAGACATTTTAGTACTTCGTTTTCAGTCGGTGGCACTGTATGGAAAGGTTGCAGGGAAGTATAGCCTTAACAGAGGAAGTATGCTGTTAGGGAGAAACTGAGAAGTTTTTTATGGTACTACATTAGCACTTCTTTTCTTAAATTTCTTTCTTTAAAAAAGAAAACAAATTATCTTTTTTTATTTTACATTCCAATCCCAGTTCCCACTTGCTTCCCTCCCCCCATTCNCCATCCTACCCTCCCTACTATATCCAGGCTGAGCAAGGTATCCATTCAAAGAGAATGGGTCCCCCAAAAGCCAATACAAGCAATAGGGATAAATCCTATGCCACTGCCAGTGGAAATATACTCAGCCATACTACAAGGACATTTGTTCAACCATGTACATAGCAGCATTATTTGTAATAGCTAGAACCTGGAAACAACCTAGATGCCCCTCAACTGAAGAACTGATAAAGAAAATGTGGCATATTTATGCATTAGAGCACTACTCAACAGTAAAAAACAATGACATCTTGAAATTTGCATGCAAATGGATAGAACTAGGAAAAAAAATCCTGAGAGAGGTAACCCAGATCCAGAAAGATGAACACGGTATTTACTTACTCATAAATATATACTAGCTACAAAGCAAAGGCTACTGAGCCTACAGTTCATGATCCTAGAGAAGTTAAGCAACAAAATGAACCCTAAGAAAAGCATACATAGATCCACCTGGAAAGGAGAAATAGACAAGATTACTTGGCAAAATTGGGAGCATGGGGTCAGGGGGAGAAGGGAGGGGGAAAGGGGAAGAAGAAGGGAGAAGGGGAAGGGGGAGAAGAACTTGAGGGAATGGGAAATGTTGAGATGGAGGAAGGACAGAGATGAGAGCAATTTCAACACGTAGAAATTGCTAAGAAGTTAGATATTCAGAAAGTCTTCAGTTGTAACTATAGGAGTTTTCGCCATATTTCTTGTACAATGAAAGTGCTTCTGTACAAATTCAAGAACAGTCTTTCTTCCTCTTCCTATGCATTCTAGCAGACAAGAGAGATGGGTACCCTCTGAGTTCACATGGACACACTTAAATGCACATGAAATTAAAAGAGCCATTGGATTTACTATGGTTTACTCTCTATGCAAAGAGCATTCATTTAATTGAGGAAAGGTCAGTGAAATATTTTACTGGGTAAGCTAAATTTTACATTATAATTAGTTTAAAAAGACAATTAGAAAAAATCCCATTATTTAAATGAATTTAATTTTGAAAATGCCAGCTTAAATTCTATCTCTATCAATAAAGTCAAACTACAGAATTATTATCTTAACTTTGGGGTGAGAAAATACTTTGTACAATTTTCTCCAAATAAATTCATGACTAAATCTCTGGACTCTCTTTTATACTATTTTTTTAAAAACATTTCTCTTCTAATTTAATTATTAAAATTTTACAAGCGGTAATACTAACAGTTTTCTTAAAGAAAGCTATTTAGTGAATATTACAAAGTTTAAAGTTTTTTTCAGGTTTGTAGATCAAATTAATAAGAAATTTATTTTCTAATACTCCAAAATAATATTTACATAAAAATTCTTTAGAGTAAAGTAAATTTAGTTCAATGTACTAACAGGAATGCACACTTTCACAGATCTATGAAAAGAAGAATTGTAGATTTGTAGTGTCATGACTGCCTCAGAAAGAGCAAAAGCAAGTGTGTGACCCTTGGCATCACCTCTGCATTCCTTCCCTTGAGTGTAGTCCTTGAAGTAGTCATAGGTGTTTCTTTCTTTATCTGATTAACAGTCTGCAATTTAATAATTACCAAATTCTTATTTTGAAAGCCCCCAGCATTTGTTCTTTATTCCTCTTACACCAGCCACTGTTCAGGCTTATACTCCAGTACTGAATTACTGTAATAACTTCTGGATTAATGAGGTCTCCATCACATAAACATTTCTAAATTACTGTTTTCATTGTGTTTTACTCTGTGCAAAAACTTCCTTGGGTTTTTCTTATGGGATAAAATCCAAATTCCTCTCCCTGTCTTAAAATCTCCTCTACTGGATGACCATATTTGCTTGGCTAATATTTTGTTGTTGTTATTGTTATTATTATTATATTTTTTGATTTTTTAATATGCTCTATTCTGATTACAGTTTCCCTTCCTGCTGTTCCCCTCTCCTGAACACCTCCCATCCAATATGGATCCATTCCCTTTTTGTCTATCATTAGAAAATAAGCAGGCTTCTAAGGGAAAATAATATAATATAACAAATATAATATAACCAAAACTAACACAGCAGAATATGACAGAACAACAAAACAAGGAAAACTAGCCCCAAACAGATACTAGAACCAGATAAAGACAGAGACACTCACCGTTCTTATGCTTAGAAATCCCACCAAAACCAGATGTCAAAATATATATGCAAAGAATCTGGAGGGTAAGACATAAGAGAGAGAGCAAATGCAAAGCTAAAAAATATAAACGTTTATATTTTTAAAAAAGAAAGAAAACTCGTGTAGTCACTGTGGAAAACAGTGAGGTGTTTCCTCAGAAAGATGAGAGCCAATCTACCTCGAGAGTCAGCTATATCACACTTGGCCACATTTAAGCAGTAGAAGACCAACAGAAGATGACAGTATCTTTTTGAGATTCTTTGTCTCATAATGTCATAATATTTTTAAATTATTTTTTCATATTTTATTTTCACCTCACCTTTTATATTGTGAGGGTGTGTGTGTGCGTGTCTATTCTCTGTTCCCTTACTATATGAGCATGGCCTGCTCAGAGCATTCTATATACAAATGAGAAGTGATAGGAGAGAGAGAGATAAGTTGGTGATGGGTATCAGGTGTAGACACATAGCAAATACAGAGATTTTAGCTTGATGTAATAAACATAGTTGTTTCTTTCTAAAGAGTATCGAGAAGAATCTTGAAACCCAACAGGGTGCTGAGGCTCTTGTGTAATTAATTGCCTTGGCAATCAATGAGCTGCTACTGTGCAGTGAAAAAAAACTTTTTTGCAATACAGAATCACATAAATTACTAAAAATTATACTCGATCTGCGAATTCATTGCTTTCAAATGGAAATGGAATGAAACAAGGTCAATTAGTCTTTCAGATAAGAATACATTTAAAGAAGCTGTATATCTAAAAGTACTTAGACATTAAAATGGAATCAAACAAGGTCAAATGGTCTTTAAAATTAGTATGCATTTTGAAAGGCAAATATTTAAACCTTGACTGCTATAAAGGAGAAAGACAAGAAATTAAGTGATAACTATCTCAAAATTGTACTTTTGATGAAAGAATCTGACTTTTGTGGAGTAAATACAAAACTGGAAGTTAGAGAAACAAAAAAAAAGAACATTTTAAGTAACCTTTGAGAATCAAAGAACATTTTCTGGACTATTGACATTAAAAATGAACACTGAGAAGTGCAGTTACATGAAGAAATAAATGCCATGTGCGAAGGAAAGTGACAATGAGCTTGCAGACCTGGGCCACTATAACCACGTTACAGGTAATAGAGAGCAGGAAACTGATTGCCCACTTCCTGCTTTGCGTGCCCCTATCATGAGTGGAAAAGAACATTCTTAGCAAGAGAGCAAGCTGGACCAGAGGTCTCTGCTTCCACTTCATGCACACACACACACACACACACACACACACACACTCACTCACAAAAATACTTGTTTCAAGGTAACCCTTGGTCCCGCTGAAGAATCAAGCTTGACATGCAGAGAACATGCAAATAAATTTGGGGTCCCCTTGAGACATTTACCTTCTGATTCCCTCCTACAAGATTGCCCAGGGAGGACCATTGAGTAGAAAACCACAGCACAAGGAAGCTCTGTGCTGGGCCTTTCTTGTCTGTGTGTACCTATTTACTGACATCTTCATGAATTGGCTCCAGTCAGGAAGTTGAAACAGCTGTCTTTGCTCTGTTATGAACTGGCCATGATTTCAGAGGCTTCATCCCCTCTCACAAGTCTTTCTGTGGGTACATGAATAGCATCATTAAATGCAATAGCAACACCTTCTCTAGAATAGGGTCTCAATAAAAGTAAGCTGTTATCTCATTTAGTTCTGTTTTGTTTTTAAGGTAAACACAATAATCTTACATGTAAATGAGGTACAGTGATGTTACCACACATATCCACAACCTCACAAGCGTTTATGAGTTCACATAAAAAATTTTCTGTCCTGGATAACTTTAATACGGGGACCAGCTTGTCAATTACTGTCATCTGCTTTCCATGAGTACATAGGAATTATTCATTCTATCTGACTGATATCTTTGCATTCATTGGCTAAATTCTCCTGATAGTCTCCCTAGATTCTCTTCAGCCCCTGGTAACTATTTTTCGTTTTGTTTCTGTGAGGTCACCTTGTTCAGATTACATGACATCATGTGGTATTTACCTTTCTGTTTATGCTTATTCCATTTAGCATAAAATCAGCTGTTTTAAAAAATGGCCAGAAATGACAGAAGCTCAGTGTGTTGTGACAGCCACTGTGTATGTGTCTCATTCTTCTGCTCCTTTTGTCAGTTTTTAGATAGTTTAGAAAATTATATGCCTCAGCTATTGTGAATGGTGCTACAACAAAATAACTAATCTTTGAGGAATTGGAAATCAAACCACAATAGAATGGGATCTTACCCAGTATTCTAACTGGGTATGGTAACAGTTCTAGGTTATCATAAATAACACAATAAAACCTGAAAACCTGTCACTAATGCGGAAAATGGGGTATTCTATACACTATTTATAAGAATGGAAATTAACTATTATGTACTCTATGAATTCCATTTTTATTTTTTTCATTCTAAAAACTCTACCTTTGTAGGAAATCTCACTTTGAATTCTTCAGCAAATCCCATACTTTATCTGATGCTCAGACTTCATATACCAGGTGCTCAATAAGTATGTAGTCACATCTTTTGAAATATACATCTTAAAGATAGTGATCCATATCTAGTTGCTATACTTAGCAGAATCTCTTTCCTGCTAGCCATCTATATCCAATATGAACATATACAATATGCTGAGCATTCTAAAGACACATCCAGGAAAATTATAGTTAACAGTGACATTTTTATCTATAAAATACAGGCAGTAATAGTGTATTTTCAGTTAGCTATTCTGAAGAGTGAATGAATTAACATAGGTAATATTTATAATAAGCCAGGCCCAGAGTAAGCATTAGTTATTACTACTATTAAAATTCACTCGTTTTCAGAATGATTTAATAATTTTATTCTATAATTGGATGCTAACACTGATCTTCATAATCAAGATTGTTAGATGATTAAATTTACCCAAAATTTGCCACCACATTCACAGGTGGGAAATGGTGCTGGGACAGCAATATACAAGTGATTGTTGTGCCATGTGTTCAAGATTTACCCAATTATCTCGCTCTGAAGTGATTATTTTCTACCAGTTATAAAATTATCCTGCCCATGAACAACTTTTTCAATTCATTTTCATATTACCTCCATCTTTCTTTATTGTTTTATGTGTCATTGCATATGTCTGTCAGCTGAAATAGATAGCTGGGGCTGGAAAGATGGCTCAGTGGTTAAGAGCACTGACTGTTCTTGCAGATGACCTGGGTTCAACGCCAAGGACCTACATGGTCACTTACAACTATCTGTAACTCTAGTTCCAAGGATCCTATGCTCCTTGCTAGCCTCCAAGGGTACTATACACACATACAATGCACAGATATGCTTACAAGTAAAACACTCATACACTTAAAAATTAAATAAATAAATAAATAAATAACTAGAACACTAAATAATTTTTCATTGTAAGCAGTTGGAAAAACTCAAGTGAAAGCATTTTTCCTGGATAACTCACTTTTTTAGAAAAATCTCTTTAGCATCTATCTATGATTCCTGTAATTATCATATTTTGAAATCTGCCTATACTATAAATTTTTTCAATTAGCATTAGATTGATCTAAAATTCAGCACCTATAATTGGAGAATAGATGTAAGATTTTACAACCTTGGGAGAACTTTCTGATAGTTGTTTTAAATCCATGAGTGGAGAAATATTAATATCCATACAAGTAGAAAGCATATTGTCAAAACCAAAAGTAAAATAGAAGTGTGTTGTAATTGTTGATGGCACTATGAACCTTTCTCAGACACCGTAAGGCATCTCAGCCAGTTCCTCCTGTAGTTAAGCTGAGCTAAATCTCTATGAATGGATTTTCAGTTTAATACTCAGGGAAACAACCACTTCTGACAGGGCTGGTCTGATATACCTGCCCTGTAAAGGATATTAGTAAGGAAAAGAAAGGAAAACATTGTACTGTTAGGAAAATTACTTTGTGATTGTGTATTTGGTAGACCATTCATTTACTTGTTCTCTTTTTAGCGACTGACTTAGGAAAATGACTAGATGTTAGGTAGTTATAGAGTACGCAGAAACCTATAGAGAAGATCTTTATTTAATATTAAACTTTTAATTAACATATACATGGTATTCGGTTCCTTTTGATATTTCAAACAGAAGTGTCTGACTCCCACCCCTCTCTTTCCGCTCACATTCCCCTTACCTCCCACTCCACCTCTAGCAACATTCGTTCCCTTCCCCTGTCGTTTGTGTCCACCCTTCCTCAACACCCGTTTCTCCTCACTGATGTTCTCCATTTGAGGCTCATGGTCTCTACCCGTACTGCCTCACCTATCTAAAAATATATAACGTTACTAGCTAAGATTCAGGCATGCGATTTTTGTCCTTCTGAGTCTGCATTATTAATTCCTCACTAAATATAATACTTTCCACTTGGATCCATTTTTTGGCCACGTTAACATTTTAACATAGCCGAACAAGACTCCATTGTGCCTATATGCTGCATTTCCATTATCCATTCATGTGTGGATGGACATCTAGGCTGGTCTTCTTCCTTGTTAGCATGAATAATGCAGCAATAAACACGAATGTACAGATATTTCTGTGGCAGAAAACAATCCTTTTAGGATTGTGCTAAAAATGCTATAGTTTGGTCATATGATAACCAAAGTAGTTTACTGCAGGAAAACAAAACAAAACAAAACAAAACACTGCCTGAGGTAATAAACTACCAACCTCAAATTATACTACAGAACCATAGTATTGCGGGCAGCATGGCACTTGATTTTTTAAAAAACAACACATGTATAAACCAATGAAACAGAAGAGAAGACCCATAAATGAACTTACACTCAGTACGTTTATCATGTAGTTATATGACAGAATTTTTAATGTTCTAGAAAAAGACGGACATCATTGAGATAACATTCTATATAATTTTGTATGCTTTTTGTTAAGATGTTATTCAGTTTATTGAGCTTGTAATTGACAAGTCATCCTCATATCTTGTAGGTTATTCGAAAATGAAATTATTCATTACTGTTAAAAGAGAAATACTAGCTGTCATTCAGAAGATAACCATCAGTGCTCTATGATAACAGTCAAGCATCAATTTGATATTTTATAAATATATATTCCAAGATGCAGAGAAGAAACATCAATCTTTATACAAATTTTGTTGTAGCTTCAATTCCTCATTTTCTGTGATAAAGTACATTATCAATAAACTTTTCCACAAAGATCATGAATAAAATATAGATATTTTACTAAGGCAAGTTTTATAAGAATTTCCAAGATATAAAATGACCTTGCCTAGGTACAAATGATGCATCATCACTTCATTGCCCCCTCATTCTATAGTGCTTTTGTTTCTTCCTGCTACCATTTAGTGATCACAGGGAATTTCAAAGATCAAGTCATTTCTGTAGGAATAACCTGTTTCCTCTTTGTTTTCCTTCAAATTTTTAAGACACGAATGGGTTCCTAACTGTTCTTGAGTATGTGGTCTTCAACTGGACATTGGTGGACTTACAAAAGACTACACTCTTAGAAAACATCAACTCTCCTGCCAGAATCACACAATTGTCAGTAGCTCTAGTATTAGGGGTAGGAGTGAGTGCCCAACTTCTCTCTCCATGTTGGGGTATGTTCTAGCATTGGCTTACACTATAAAATATTTTAAAACTCAAGAAAGATTCTACTTTCATACAACAGACCATGGTGTCTCTCATTTCAATTCAGATTAGGACTATCTTGACATCCTTCATGTCTTTCAGATTCTCCATCATTTCCTCCCTCAGCAGTATCCCTCACAGTTGCTGTGTCTCACACATTTGAGAGGACCTTGCCTAATGATGCTGTAGGATCTACCTCCAAAATGAGTGGTGGCAAAGACCTCAGCTCCCATCATATGAAGTCTGCAAAGGGTTATCTCACAAGACATGATCCGAGAGAGCAAGCTCTTCATGATTTTGGTGATAAAACTTCACATCTGTAATGCATGAGTACTTTTTTAATTAAAAGAGCCTCAGTAAGTATATAGCCCATGCTCAAGAGAGGGAAGAGACCTAAAAATTATCTCTTGGAAGCAATCTAAGAATTTTTGGATAGATTTCACAAGTTCTATAGACTTATCAAACATTTATTTTTGCTAGCTGGAAAAGTGAAAACATAAGATTTTAATGTGTGAGACTAAACTTTTTTTAGAAAGAACTATTTATATTTCTTTTCCCTAAACTTTCTGTCTGTGACCTTTCCTGATTTTCCTCCAGGGGCTTTGATCTTTACAAATATGAATTGCAAATATTTTAGATGGATATTTTTTAAATGTTGAGACCTTAGTACAAAGAATTTTAAATCCCTGGTTCACATATCTAGGGCTGGCATGTGTACTTGTTACACTGAATAATTTGCTGTGGTTGCATTAAGAGCAACTACGGTTCATTTATTCAAATTCTCTTAGATTTTAGTTAATGTCATTTTCTGCTTTGGGATTCTACTCAACACATAGCAGTACATTTTCTTGTCATGCTTCCAAGGGATCCTCTTACACATAATAATTTTTTTTCCTGCTTACTTCTATTATTTTTAATGGGTTTTATAGTTTTGAGGGACAAACCTGTCAGCTACTTTGAATGATGCCCCTCCATCAGAATTTGTCTGACATTATTTGTCATGATTAGAAAAGAATTCTAATTTTCTGACAGGGAGATCACAGTAGATTGTCACTTTCATTGCATCATATCAAGGGCAGCACTCCGTATCTCTGGGAGTATCAGTGTCTGGGTTGGTGATTTATGTATGTCAAGATTATCCACTGGAATTTATTCAGCGCCTTTCCACTACAGTTACCGTCTCCCACAATCTTCTTTGGAAAAAAAAGCAGTATACAACCAGGGAAAAGGACAGATAGCTGAGACTCCCTTGCTTTGTGTTAAAGTATAGAATAGTTGCACTTCTTCAGGGAACCTTTGCTCTTTTCATTTGTTTATCCATTCACTTATTCCTTTCAGACTGAACCATTTCCTGGCACTCAGAGTGTTTCATGTTGACACATCTTTCTCTTCGACACAGCTTTCAAACTGTCATAAGTTTCTCAGGAGTACTTTCATTTATACTCTCTGATGCTCTCAGGAGCTCTAAGTTCATCTTAAAATTGGTCATTTCTCCAAGGGGCTATCAGATAATAGTAGCTGTCCTAGTTGATTTTCAGTTTCTGTTATAAGATACCATGACTAAAGCAATTTAGTAAAAAAAGAGCTTATTGTGGATATATGATTTCAGAGGAGGCATACATGGTGGGGAGTATGTCCAAAGTTAGGCAGGCATGGAACTAGAGTTGGAACTGAGAACTTACATCTTCATTCACAAGCACAAGGTAGATCAAGGGCACTAACCATACATAAAAGGATGCAAAACTAAACTCTTAATGCTTAGTGTATTTTCAGGACTACTCATGTTTCAACTTTTGGATCACTTCAGTGGACAAACTAAAAAAGTATTTATTTGAACATTAATTAATACATAAGTTTATATCAAAATATTTCTACATGCTACTGTGTTTGTTTGTTATGGAGACAAGAGGTCATCATGTCTCTATGCCTCATCCATTGGCACATATTATATTTGGTTTTCCTCCTATTACTTAGCTGTAATCTCCCAGTTGGTGAGAAGTAGGGCATCCTTCTGTCATTCATTTACTTACTTGTCCAACTCTGATATACATGTACCATTTATGAAGATAAATTTGAACCACCACGGGAAACAGCATCGTTAGACACCATATATTACCAAACATTGTTTGATTGATGACAGTTAGGCCAAAAGTTTTCTCTCTGCCCTTTAGCAAGGCTGTTTCACAGAGTTATAATGTTTCCATATTTTCATGTTACTGTCTCTATTTCTCCCAGAATTCCTTTTACTGTTAAATGAATTGACAGCTCATTTCTTTTTGTTGCTTAATAATGATCCCTTGCATAGACAATACTATAGTTTGTTAATTCATCAACCTATTGAAAGGCATTATGGATACCTCTTTTGTTCTGAATAATTATGAATGAAATTATAATTATCTGAATATAGACATTTGTATAGATATGCATCTTTCAGTTTAGTTAGGTAAATAACAAGAACTCAATTGTTGAACTGTAGGGCTTTTCAAGAAACAACAATTGCATTTTTCATAATGAATACACTATTATCACTTTTTTCTTTCTTTGTATGGAATAGAAGGAATTAAATGTGTGTGTGTGTGTGTGTGTGTGTGTGTGTGTGTGTTTTATTTTAAATCAGGGCCTCATTATCTAGCCCTAATTGGCCTGGAGCGAACCATTTTCCCTTGCCTTCTGAGTACTGGGTTTACACACCTGTTAATATATTTGGCGCTTATGACTCTTTTTGTATCTGTCTATATCATACTATGTAACACTTCCTCCATTTCCCCCCTTCCCAGGAATTGTTTATTTTCTTTACTGTAACCCATTAGAAACATAACCATTTAATTCACCTTTCAGTTTACATTTCTTTTCACAGCTTTCCTATTAAAAATTTTTTTAATTCACTTCTTCTATGTCTACTATTTGGATCCTTTTTCATTAAATAAATTTCTTTTCTTCCTTTCCTTTGTTCCTCCTTCCCTTTCTCTCTGAGAGAGAGAGAGAGAGAGAGAGAGCCTTTCCTTCTTTCTTTTTACTAAAGGAGTTAAAAGGCTTTCCTGAGCATTCTTCTATTAAGCAAGCTAAATCATTTTCAATTGTCTGGTCTTTATTTGAGTCTTCACAATGACAACCTCTCTTCATTTTCCGACTGATATTGCAGATGCCTGGAACATATCAGTGTTTATTAGCCAACAAAATAGTTTAATTTCCCTTGGCCTTGCTTTCAATAATCAGGTCAGTATATTATACTCTCAATATGTATTACAGTTCCCAAACATGTTCTAGTTGTGATTAGAGGGCCTTTCTTACTATGCTTTGCTGAATCATTCAAATAGGAAGAAGTACGGAAACACCATGGATCTCAGAATGCAGAACCCTAGACAAATGGTTATCTACCTATGGGTCATGACCCCTTTGGGGGGGTCAAACAGCCCTTTCACAAGAACTGCATATCAGATATTTACATTACAATCCATAACTGTAGCAAAATTATACCTATGAGGTAGCAGCAAATAATTTTATGTTTCCGTCACCACGACATAAGGAACTATATTAAAGGGTCACAGAATAAAGATGGCTGAAAACAGTAGGCCTAGACTCTTCCTTGTCTTCAAGTCTCACTCCAATTTATATGTTGAAATCACATTTTTTCCAGATTCGCGGTTGATAGGCCACACCGAGATGTATTTCTGGATTGTGCCCAGAAGACAGTGTAAGATGGAAACAGAGATGAAAGAGAATTGCTACAGTTGATGTGTGCATATGCTTATGTAGAGCTGTCATGGGCAAGCTGGAGACACAGCAGTGCTGGGGAGAAAAGCTCCAGTCCAGCAACAAGACACTGGGATTCTCATCAGTCAAACCAAAGCTGAGTTGCCTTATCATTTCATCTCTTTCTTTGAGCATGTCATGATGGCAATCCTTTTTATCCAATCTACTTTCAAATACTGAATATTAATTTAATTCAGAAACACTGTAAATTGTACATACAGAATAAATTTTGAGGAGACACCTGGATACTCAGTGACTAAGTCAAACTGAATAATGTAGGTAGCCTCGACAGATTTTGTTTAAATATGTAGATTTACTTTAAAGTAACAATTTGGATGGTTTGCTGAAAGTAGTAATGCTATTTTTGTATTTGGTTAGCAATAAGAAAAACAGACCTGCGAATGGATACGCGTATGTGTGCAATAATCATCATTCATAATATTATCAAAAATTTTAAACAGTGCAAATAATCATTTACAAAAGCTGCTACATATGCTTTCGATTAGAATATGCCCACATAGTGCATCATGTAACTGGAACAAAGAGAAACAGAGCAGTTATTTACATTTGTGTGGAGTTATTCTGGAGACACATTAGTTAAAGGGGATGCATAACACCATCAAAGGGCGCAGCATGCAGTGCATGCATCTATGCCTACCCAACCTCTGGAAACCATAAAGGAAGCATTGATGCTGCTGAACTTCAGCAAAGGGAACAGAATGACCCCCCCAAAAAAAACCCAAAAAAAACCCAACAACAACAAAAAAACCAGACTATTGCTGTGTGGGAACAGAATGACCCCCCCAAAAAAAACCAGACTATTGCTGCGCGGTCTTCGTATTTTTTAATTTAAAAACACAAGCAAATATTCAATGATCTATATTCCCCAAATTAAATTCAGATTAATGAAAGAAAGAATGACAGAAATGAAAACTGGAGAGCATGCCAGGACATATTTACCTTCTCCAAGGCATGACCTAAGACAATCTTGATGGAATTCTCCATTCAAGACCTCCTCTCTGCACTCCCCCCGAATCTTCATCACCATCACTTCTGTGTGTGCATGTGTGTGTATGTGTTGTGGGGTCATTCTTTGTATGCTACCAGGTGTGGAAAGGTATTCTTAATGTTAGGCACCATGGGTCTTTCTTTATGTTTAGCACTGTGTGCAGGACACAAACACAGTAAAATGTCTAATCGTCTGGTTTGATAATAATGAAAATCTTGTAGCTTGACTGTGATAGGCCATAGTTTTCCTAACATACTCCAAAGCTACAGTCTCAATGCCTACACTCAAATCAGTCTTTCTGCTCTTTGGGTCCCATAAAATCCCAAACATACTTATACTTTTAAATTATATATTATAAAAAGAATGGAAATGTAAATGGATATGATTTCAAAATATGCAGCATTGTAGCAATTCACACATCTGAATAAATAATGCATTCTAGATATAAAATAGTATTTTAAAGGGAAAGCAAAAATAGCTAATATAATTTAAAGTTTCCCCATACAATAGAAGCTTAAAACACCAGGCAAAACTTTATCTGAACACAAATTACTAGTACATCCAGTCATTTTCTGAAATGTCATTTTTTGAATATAAAATATTTTCTCTGATTCTACTCCCCTTTCAACAACGCATATTGTCATCTGAAGAACAATTTTATTTTTTCCAGTAAATTTACATAAATGATCCTAGGCTATATATCTATACAGTTTTCAGAAATGGAAAGGTGAATTGCGGAAACAATTGATAGTGAGTTATTTATATAAACAAAACTGGCAAATGATACCTTTCTAGCTCACCAAGTGACTCATTCATCCACGAATCACATTTACACAATTGAAGAAGAACATAAAATGCAAACACCCTAGTCTATAACTATGGAATCACAGATTTCTATGTTTACTATTGAAAATAGAAAGTTGTTTGTGTTTCTGAAACAAATGAAGATTGAGAGACCATATCGAAGTTCAGAATATGACTGGGCATCAGCGTTTCCCTAAGTTTTCAATGGGTAGTATTGAAGAGTTTAGAACTCTTAAAGCACAAATGCCCAGGCCTGCACTGCAAACACTATCAGAGACAAACGGCATCTGTTTCTGGGCTCCTTCTACTCCAGCAGTAATTTCAGGGGACCTCTCCTCACATAACAGTTATTTGGTGCTTTCTGTAGTGTCATTTGCTTTAGAGATGGTAGAACATGAGATATCTGTTGAGGACTGGCCTTCACAAAATCACCTTTTGCCAAGGTAGGGACATGGAAATTGAAGAAATATAAGTAAAGAATATGAAGATGCATAAAAATAAGACAGAAAATATAAAATAATACTGAGAGGGTATTCCAGTGATTACTGAACCCTAAAATCTGCCCTTGTTAATATTTCCACAGCTTTTATACCCAAAGTAAATGAAGGAAAAGGTAACAAAAGACTTTATTAACATGATACAAAGGATAGCTCACACAGCCAATCACTTTATTACTTTGAGACATCAAATCATTAGCTTTCTGTTGTCTATGTAGAAAAGGTGCTCTAGATCACATATCCTGAAGACTGCTCCTCCCCGAGTGACCTCATAGTTACAAAAGAAGAAGTACGTTTGCATATCCTGACCGTGTGTCAGGATGGCATGGACTTATCTTAATTTCAAAGGAACCAAGCAATCCCATCCTGAGTTGGGACATGCAAATATGCCTGTCAGTGTCCAAACTCTCATGACTGTCAGACACTGTAGAAATGGACCTGCATTTTTCAGCCTCCACAATTCCTCCCTTTTTTTTTTATCAATTTTAATGAAGCCTGTGCTTCTGCAACAGGACAAATGATCTCATCCACCTTAGAAAAACAATTTCCTGGTTCCCATACTTACCCATCTTTGGTACCAGTATTATAATCATACAAGCCCATGTCTTAGGGGCCTGGGAGGGAAAATGATCAAACCTGTCAATGACTGCTGACCTCTGTAAACAAAAGGTTAAGGGAGAAAAGTACCTTTGGGCTCTGAGTCAATATTTTGTCAAGAGAGTTTACCTGCAATTAGATAATGATTTGTGAATATACTTGCTCCTATGGCTACAGTTTCTCCTAATTAAAAGAGTGGAGGATCACCAGGGTTGGCAATGCCCTTTTCAGTTGGTCTAGAATGTTTCTTAACAATATTTTGCTGTGTCAAAATCTAAATTTCTTATGAAATATGTTAAATCAAAGTATTCATAGGAAATGTCAAACTTTTCCTAACATGGTGAACTAAAGCAGTTACAAGCATTTACTGCTCAATACCATAATTCTAGAGTGGAAATTAAAAATGAACATATAATTTATCTCCTCACAATTCTCTTAAATCAATTCTAATCAAAAGACAAGAAAAGGTTTTTCTGATAGGTGAGTGTTCAACCACAATGCTGCTTTTAAGTAATTGTCTCAATCTCTGAACAGCAGCAAAAACCCTTAGGCTACCCTCCTCATACAAGGAGTGTGGAGCAACATTTTTCAGCCTCCACAATTCCTCCCTTTTTTTTTATCAATTTTAATGAAGCCTGTGCTTCTGCAACAGGACAAATGATCTCATCCACCTTAGAAAAACAATTTCCTGGTTCCCATACTTACCCATCTTTGGTACCAGTATTATAATCATACAAGCCCATGTCTTAGGGGCCTGGGAGGGAAGTATCACAAAGAATAAAACAGTCAAATGTTCAGTCTGTGTTTCTGGTCTGGCTCNTTTTTTTTTATCAATTTTAATGAAGCCTGTGCTTCTGCAACAGGACAAATGATCTCATCCACCTTAGAAAAACAATTTCCTGGTTCCCATACTTACCCATCTTTGGTACCAGTATTATAATCATACAAGCCCATGTCTTAGGGGCCTGGGAGGGAAGTATCACAAAGAATAAAACAGTCAAATGTTCAGTCTGTGTTTCTGGTCTGGCTCCACAGTAAACAAACTAGGCCTGGAAGAGTGCCTAGCAAAGTCATCAAGAGGCTGGAAATCATCAGTCATTACCACAATCTTCTCTCCCTTGCCAAACTGCAGCAAAGCTGCTGTCAGGATCTCGGCA
>LOEQ01004262.1:193467-212224 GCA_001685075.1 Bramus lutescens
GTATCAGTGTGGGTCCTGAGTGTCCAGATGCAACCCAGCATCACACAACACAGATGGCAAAAGCAGAGTGCCTGTACACATCCTAAGCTTGGTCCTGAAGGTCAGGTACCCTTTTCCTTGGCCTGCAGCATGGTGGTACAAGGAAGTCAGGATCACAGGTTCAGGAACCTCTTTCTGCTTCTCCTATGGTGTCATCAGCAGCTGCAATGTCTTCAGGTCTGGCATTCCTCTGCTATATATGCAATCATTTTCTCCAGCTTTATTTTCTTCTTGTGAAAATAGCACAAACACAGCCTTGACCCCAAATTAATACAAGTTTGGGTCCTTTCCATAATCCAGTGCAAGGGCCTTTTCACTTTGCTTTAGCAGTTTCACCATGGTGCTATCTTGTCAAAATTTGCCCATGGCAGATTGTTCACGGGCATCCGTCAAAGATGCATGACTTAAGTCATTATGTAACAATTCTTAATTCTTCTGCTTTTATCCTTTTACTTTGTTTTCAAGAAGTCGTGGGCAGGCTCCACAATTCCTTTTCACCATTAACAGCATGTGCTGCTCTTCCATTGGAAGAACCATCTGTAAAATTTGGCATAACATCCTTTAAGGGATCTTTTGCTGCAACATTAGGAAAAATAAAGCAATGTAATCGTGCAAATTACAGCAATGATCAGTTGGGAAAAGATTATCTGGCCTTCAACTTGAGCAAACACAATTGCCCAAGAATCTCTGTTTTGAAGTAACCCATCAATTTGTTGCTTAGTATAAGCAACCTTGATCGTAGCAGTCTCTCTGCCAAAATATCTCCTAGATTCCACCCTGCTCTTCTGCGGTAAGCAAGCTACCATGTCAAAATAAGGGTTTAATACCTTAAATGGCAAAATGGAAAGCGTAGCTATGAAATTGGACTGTTTAGCCATGAAACTACTGTAGGATTAAGTTTTGTAGATAATGTACATGCTTGCCAAGGCTGATCATAATTAATACAATGTACTTGCTGTTTTTGTATAGCACACTCTACCTGCTTGAATATCTGTCTGACAGCTTCTGCAAGCTGTCCAGTGGAATTTGGATCACTGCTCCCTTTAAGAATTACTCAAGGTCTCCCATAGGAAATTTTAAATAAAGTTTGAGCTTTGAATATTTTATTAAAAGTTAGGAAGCTATCTTTCTAATCAAAGTTGTAAGCCTGCCTAGCTGACAGGAAAATAGAAAAAAGAAAGCGTATTTGACAATGGTGGTGGCAGAACTGAATATCAACATGGAGAAGAATAAAAATAGATCCATATCTATTGCCATGCACAAAACTCAAGTCTAAATGGATCAAAAATCTCAACATAAAACCAACCACATTGAATCTCACAGAAGAGAAAGCTGAATGTAAACTTGAATGCATTGGCACTGGAGACCACTTCCTAAATATAATCCCAGTGGCACAGACATTGAAAGAAACAATGATTAAATGGGACCATCTGAAACTAAAAGCTTCTGTAAATCAAAAGACATGGACATTCCAAGACAAAACAGTAGCCTACAGAATGGGAAAAGATCTTCACCAACTCCATGTCAGACAGAGGTCTGATCTCCAACATATACAAAGAACTCAAAACAAAATGGTCATCAAAAGAACAAATCATCTAATAAAAATGGGGTAGAGAAATAAACAGGGAACTTTCAACTGATGAATCTAAAATGGCTGAAAGACACTTAAGGAAATGCTCAACATTCTTAGCTATCAGAGGAATACAAATCAAAACAACTCTGAGATTCCATCTTACACCTGTAAGAATGGCCAAGATCAAAAACACTGGTGACAGCTTATGCTGTAGAGGCTATGTGGTAAAGGGAACACTCTTCCATTGCTGGTGGGAGTGCAAACTGATACATCCACTTTGGATACCAGTATGGTGATTTCTCAGAAAATTAGGCAACAACCTACCTCAAGACCCAGTAATATCAGTTTTTGGTATATACCTACAGGATTCTCAATCATACCACAAGGACAAGTGCTCAACTATGTTCATAGCAGCATTATTTGTCATAGACAGAACCTGGAAACAACCTAAATCCCCCTGTTTTACACAGATGATAAATGGGCTAAGAAAGAAGAGAAACATCACCCTTCACAATAGTCATAAATAACATAAGATACCTAAGAGTAACTCTAACCAAACAAGTGGAAGAATTGTATGACAAGAACTTTAAATCTCTGAAGACACAGAAAATGGAAAGATTTTTCATGCGTTTGGGTAGGTAGAATTAACATAGTAAAAATGGCAATCTCACCAAAAGCAATCTACAGATGTAATTCAATGCCCATCCAAATCCCAGCAAAATTCTTCACAGACCTCAAAAGAACAATTCTTGACTTTATATTAAAAAAGAAAAAAGAGAAACCCAGGATTGCTGAAACAATCCTGTACAATACAGAAACTTTTGGAGGCATCACAATCCCTGACCTCAAACTCTACTAGAGAGCTATAGTACTAAAACCAAACTGGTATTGGCACAAAAAGACAAGAGGACCAATGGAACCAAATCAAAGACCTGTACCACACACCTATGAACATCAGATTTTTGACTAAGAAGCAAAGAATATAAAATGGAAAACTTTTACAAACACCTGATTGGCCCGAAGCTGTAGTGTTTTTTTTTGTTTGTTTGTTTGTTTGTTTTTTTTTGTGTGGCTACATTTTTGCAGCTTGTCTGTCAGGTCAGGCTGACTCCTAGCTAAAGCCAGGCCTTGCAGTCGGGTGCAAACCATGCTCCCTCTGCTGCTTGACTGGTTTGCCTGGGTACTTGGGACCAGGCTGCCGCCCTCATTGCCTGCTGTGCCTGGGCACAGGCCATGCTTTTTTGTTTAACAGTCCCATCAGATGCTAGTATTAGAGGTGGCTGATAAATTTACAGGCCCTCAAGAGTCTGCCATTGTAGCAGCTCTGAGACTCCTGTGTAAGACCGAAAGCATAGGCGGGTATAGCCATGCTATTGTTTCTAATTCTAGTTCTTTTATTATAAATTTTGTAATCATGAAAATAGGAGAATTTCTGAATCCTCTTCTCTGTCAAAAGCCACAGATTTATCCATTATAGGCTCCTTGGCACATAAGTCAATTAGCCTCTAGGCATTTTTACTGACCTGCTCTGGGCGCTGCTGTGATAGGTACAGCCCTTTAAACTGTTTTGCGTCCTGTCTTTTTTGGCTCCACCACACAGCGCAGGTCAGACTCCACACAACACGGGTCAGACTCAGCTGACCACAGCATATGTGTGTGTACTGCCGCAGTCTCAACAGTAACTCAGGCCATTGCTAGGCCGAACACCACATTTCCTTTACTCTTCCCATCTGTTCGGTAGCCGGTGAGGCTGCAGTTAGGTGACCATAGCGCTGTTGCTTGCAGGGGAAGGCGAGGCCACATTTGGGCCTCCCCAGATCCAGAGCATCCAGGAGGTGGCAGCGCATATGCCACCAGCACAGGGGCAAGAATATAATATTTACGAACTCGAAATATCCCTGCCTTTGTTTTCGCGCCACTTAAGCTCCTTTAGTTATCAAAATACATCCAACCAAATGCACAAATAGTTGAATACTATTTTCTTGTCCTATAGCTACAATTATTTACAGCTTTACTCCTGATTTTCCCCACCTTTCTCTTTCCTTTTTTATAATTTATTTCCCAGTGCTCATTACTCACCTGTCTGCCTGTGGTGGAATTTTTTGTGAGGCTTCTCATGTACTCCCTTGTATGCCTGGCCACACTTTTGTGCATTTTGGGGTTAATCAGTTAGCCCCACGTTGGGTGCCAACCCAGTGATTACTAAAATCCTGAAATCCTAAAATCCACCCATGTTTACTTTTCCACAGCTTTTATACCCAACGTAAGTGGGGGTGGGGTGAGCTACCAAAGAACTTTATTAACATGGTACAAAGGATAGCTAACATAGTCAATTGCTTAATCACTCTGAAACATGAACTCATTAGCATTCTGTAGTCTAGGTAGCAAAAGTGCTCTAGATCACGCATCCTAAAGACTTCATCTCCCCAGGTGACCTCATAGTTAACAGAAGAAGGAGCAGAAGTACGTTTACATATCCTGACCATTTGCCAGGATGGCATGAACTTATCTAAATTTCAAAATAACTAAGCAATCACATCCTGAGTTGGGATGTTCAGCTATGCTTGTAAATCCCCAAACTCTCTGACTGTCAGACAAGGTAGAAATGGGCCTGCATTTTTTTGGCTTCCAAGAGAACAGAGCCTAAAAATGAGGCAGACTAAAGTCGCATGCAAAAGCCAACGTTATTCAGTGCATTGGCCAATTTATACTCTAAGGCCTAAGAAGAGTGACATAAATAAAGTATACAACACAAGGAAAAACTGTACATGCAAAAAAACATTTTCCATAGAAGCATAATTGAATAACAACATCAAGCAATAATGAGTAATTATTGAAGTAAACTCAATCCTATTCAACCTAAACAGCAAAAAGGACCCTACAAGATCGATAGAAGAAAGAGGAAAAGATAAGATCTCCTGAGTAAATTGGGAGCATGGGGTTATGGGAGAGGGTAGAAAGGGAGAGGGGAAGAAGGGAGGAGAGTGGAGAAAAATTTTTAGCTCAATAAATGCAATAAAAAAATGATCAGTGTTCAAAACAAAGTAGTCACTGAAACTTACAAAACATTTCCGCTCACTAGAAAATCGAACTTTTCAGTAGTAGCAGCTCTGTTGTCAAGAACTACTTGAGAAGGAATTCAATGATCTGTACCAATAGCCATGGTGTTGGAACAGCTTTTTCTTGCTCGTTTTATGGAAAAGTGGAAGTCATTATGAACATATGTCTTGGGTACTTTCTAAAGCATGATATTCTTTTTGCTCCACACATAACCTGTGGACATTATAATTATGGTCACCTATTGCAAGGCAAGAAATGGTGGTACGGGGGACCATGGCAGCCAGTGTAAGAAAGTGACAATCCAGAGAGCAGACCTTTCCATGCACGTTGTATGGTCCAGAGCTTTATGATTAACAACTTCCTTTGTGAGAAGTTAGGAGGTGTCTTAGTTAGGGTTTCTGTTGCTGTGAAGAGACACCTTGACCACACTGCAGGAACTGTTATAAAGGAAAAACATCTAATTGGGGTGGCTTACATTTTCAGAGGTTTAGTCTGATATCATCATGATGTGCCATGGTGGTGTTCAGGCAGATGTAGTGCTGGAGAAGTAGCTGAATGTCTTACGTATTGACTTACAAGTACCATGAAGTGGCCTGAGACACTGGGCATTGCGTGAGCATATATGAGGCTTCAAAGCCCGCCTCCACATAACACTTCTTCCAACAAGACCATACAAAGTCACACCTTCTGATAGTGCCACTCCCTTTAGGAGCCATTTTTTTTCAAACCACCTCAGGTGGTTTGTTTCTTTTGATTTGCTCCCTTTATTTTGTTTTGTAGTGCTGAGGAATGGACCTAGGACTGAGGTTGTGTCCTCAGGCAGATGCTCAGCCATTGAACTACACCAAAGCCTGCCTAATTGTGGTTTGTTTGTTTGCTTGCTTTAGAAATCACCTATGACACAGATACCATGATCCTGTCTGATCCTCATTAGCACAGTTCTAGATGTAGTACATAAATAGCCTGCAATCAGGATATACAGTAAACAAATGTATAACACAGAACACTGTTGTTACAGAAAACATTTTTTCATATCTAAGAAAGGTTAACTCTAAAATAAGAATATTGGGCAATAAATAAATAATTATTTCACTCCCATTTAAAACAGAAGTCACTTTTCCACATTAGTAGCTAGAATAGAAATATCTAACATTAATGTGTTTGGAAAGATCATAAAGAAAGCTATTTTATAAGCTTACTAAAAATAAATTTTAAAGGCATTTGAATAGAGAAGTCCTACATAGAGGATTAACAGTTCTCCTATTTTTTCATTTTGTATGCTTATTATCCATAGAATTAGTCTTTCCAGAGTGTCACATATATGCTAGAATTCCCATTAATACCTTCTTGTTATTTTATCTTTGTCTGTGGTTGAATGTACCAGATCCTTCACCCTGTCTTCAGATACTTTGTCCTCTTTTGATCCCTTCTAACAGTGAGACTGTCCCTAGACCTTTAATTTGACTTGTTATGATTTAAAATTTATTTTATGTCAACATTTATCTTTGTTGGATTCCTTCTTTCTTTGTAATTTATCTGGCCTTCCTTATTCCATTCAGCCATTTGATTTATCATTTAGATGTTTATTCCTCTTCTTTGAATTCTTTGAACATACTTAAAATTGTTCTTTGAGTTCTCTGAGATAGTTACCTTGATTTTTCACATCTCTAAAATCATTGTTTGGGGATTTATAGAACTACTTTTATTTCATTGCTTGGTTTATTTTTAATAATCAGCTGCAGTCTCTTAGTGGAAGTTTTTCAGTGTTCATGTAGAATATGGATACAGTGGAATTGAATTTGTAACCAATAAAATAGGTCTTAAGTCCTGGAGCTCAGGACAACGGTATGAACTCTGTATTATTTTCTGAGTATGATATTAACTGTGGGAGTAATCTGTGGTTGATATAGCACAATGCAGATGGTATAGTAAACTATTAATAACAGTGGACTCTTTTATCTCAAAGTCTACAGGCAGACATTCAAGTGTAGTATAGAGTATATACTCAACTTTTCATATTCAATTCAAGAGTGAGAGGGAAGCAAGTGGAATAAGGATCAGGATTGGGCTTTAGATCAATTTTGAAAAGATAAAAAAGTAGAGGTAAGTAAAGTAGCCTGAAGGGAAAATTGTGACACTATTAGGGAGCATTTATTATAGAGTATAAAAGCTATATAAAGTTACAATTATGTGAACAGAGGATAAGAATGAAGGAACATATGTAATGGTGAGGGGAGAATATGAAATGTGTCTGAAGAGCCTTATAGTAAAGAATGCCTTATAGTAAACTGGGGCAGAGAAACAAAACCAATAGCCCTAAACCCTAAGACATAGATGAACAAAACCAAAATCGTCATGAGACTTACGTGGAAGAGTAGATGGAAGAATTCCTATGGAGTGCATTGCTAGTACTACTGTACTGAGTTGAAAGGTGACATTTCTTAGATCTGTCTGGTGCTAGCAAGTTCCCAGTGCTGCTGCGTGCAGGAAGAGTGAGCAGGAGCCATTTCTCTCTGTATTCTCAGGGTTCTTGGGTTTCTGGCATGTGAGTGAACAGAGATGATAAGGCCCTCTTGATGATTCCTGCTAACCCTGTCTTCCACCATGGCCGGGAGGAGTACTGTTTTCCTTGACATTTAGTAAGGCAGCTTTATTTCTCAGGACAGCCTGGCGAGGGCTTCCAGCTGAGCCATTTAATACCAGCTTTCGAGACAGCTTCCCTACAGGGATCTCTACTGACTTAATAAGTTTTTATTGTGTATTACTTTCATTGTTTTCTAACATCGAGTTTCAACAACATATAGTGGATGCTACACAAAGCAATTTTGTTGTTAATGGCAAAACACTAAACCTAGTCTTTGTTATTATTATTATTATTACTAGTAGTGTGTGTGTGTGTGTGTGTGTGTGTGTGTGTGTGTGTTTCACAAGACAGCTTGTGGGATTCCGTTCTTCCCAGGGGTTCAATCTCAAGGTCAAAGGATTAGTGGCAAGTGCCTTTACTTGCTGAGCTGTTTCATCAGCAGAGCAGAAAGTGTCTGAGAGACACTGTGATTCTGTCATAGCTAGATCACTGAGAGGAGTTAGTGGGTGACATTTTAGAGATCTTCTCCTCCATCTCCTCTACCTTTCTGAAGCAGAAGAATTAAGACAAGAGTTGTCCATCTGTAACTCCTGTTTTTCAAAGGTTTTCAATTATGGAGCTGTCAAACATGAAAATATTATAATTCCTTTGTTTTTCCATCAGATCAAGCAGCCTTGGGGTAACCTTGCCTACCTCACAGTCCCTACCCTTCAGCTTTGAATCACCACTTTCTGTTTTGTTCAAATCTTGTCCACAAAAAACTGTTATGTCTTCCTTTTGCACCAATAGATACTATATGAAGCACTGTACATCTTTCAGTATCTGACACTAAAACATAATCTATGGTGCACAAAATAAAACACAAAATGTAGTAAGGAAAAAAAATCAATGAAACCACACCATAAATGACTCCGATGTGAAAGAGTAATTGAAGATACCAAAACAGTCATTATACCTATTACACATGATCCAAATACACATAAAGATATGGAATATATAAAAAGTCAAAGTCAAACCCCTAGAGAAAAACATATAAAATAACATTAAAGTACTATTAACAGTATTCACAAACTATAGCACTAACACTATATTGGCTATAACAAAAGAAAAGATTGATGAATTCAAACTAGTTAGGTAATGAAGATAAAAAAGAATAAAACATGAAAGGAAATTCAGTAAGTTATAGGATAAAGTCAAGAACTTATATAAATATGCACATACACAATATGTAGAGTAGCTATGTGTTTGGGTGTTGCATTAGGTCTAGCTGAAAGAATCATTGCTGAAGTCATGACAAAAAAATTTCTGAAGTTTCTAAAATTCTTAAAGCAAGTATTCATGAATTTCAATGAACTTAAACTAACCATGGAAAATATATCTAGCCATATAATAAGTTGTTCAAAATCTGTGATTTAATAAAAATTAAATTGTCAAAATTCCAGTGATTAAAACAGCCAGAGGGGAAAAAATACACCCAAAAAAGGCAAAAATAAAGGTGGCAGAAGATTTGCTTTTGCAAACATATGACCCTAGACATTACATAATATGCTGAAACAAAGTCACATCAACCCAGAGATCTTCATCCAGCACAATCACAACAAATGAAAACAGCATCTCAAAGCAGACATACAAATGGCCAGCAAAAGACAGTCAAAATTATTAACTATTTAAGGAGAATAAAACGAACTACAAAATACAAAGTTCAATTCAAAAACAGAAAACTTCTAAGATTTGATTAAGCCATTTAAAAATTGGAAGTGCCATACATTCCCATTAAGAATGCAGTCTATTTAAAAATTATTTTGTAACTCACAAAATATTAATTATAGAGTTAATAAATGAGCGATTTCATACTATATTTAACTGCTATCATGATAACAAAAGACCTGCAAGAAATTTATATACATAAAAATTGAAAAAAATCCACACATAACTATTACTTAATTAATTGATGGCTGCAGTGGACTATCTTGACACAAAAATACTTTTCCATAGGTGACAGGAAGTATAGATGCATTACATGATGAGAACCATGAACAGCTTATGCTAAGTGGGTTTCACATCACAAGTTTGGATGTATTTAAAAAGTGTAAAGTTCACATTTTGCTAAGACTTTTATGTAGAATATAGAGAGTAGGTGAAATAACACAGATTGAAAGTCAATTACTTATCAGGAGGTAGAGACAGAGATGAGTTCACTGTTGATAAGAAGAGAATCTCTTTTATCATGATGAAATGTTTTAAAACAAGGAAGTGGTAATGAATGTACATCTCACTGAATTTATTAAAAAGTACTAACCTGTATTTCTAAAGAGATGTTCTTTGTAGCACATGTATTATACCTCAGCAAAAACATTACTTCTTAGAAAAGGTGAAGTCAATCTTTGACAAATATGTGAGTGAATAAACATTCATTAGCATCATATTTTCACCCTATGAAATGGCAAAAATGATTCTATTTTGTTCTCAGTTAACACATCAGTTGTACACATTAATAGGTTTCTGTATGATTATAGTGTATATATTGCTCATGCCCAACAACTTCTTCCTTTGTCCTCCTCTCCCCACTGTTATCCCCCCAGGATCTAGTGATCACCATTCTATTCTCAAACTGATTAATATTTTTTAATTTCCATATATTAGGGAGAAAATAAAATTAAATATGGCAAAACTAAAAACCATATACAAATTTAAATGAAGCAATGAAGAACACTGAGAAGGGTTTCACTAAGCAAAAGTAAACTAGAATCTCATATCAGAAACATAATCAATGAAATAAATCCACATGCCTAGGTCCCATTGTAAAAACTCAAACAACATTAAAGGCCAAGACAGTATATTCCTCAAAAAAAACAGTAGTACTATAGATATAGTCTCCAATAAGAATTATCCTGAAGGACTGTAGACACACAATCTAAAAGAACAATAACAAACATCAAAAAAGAACATGAAAAATTTAAAAAGAACACAGATACCTAAATGAATTTAAAGCAGGCAAGAAACAATGCAATTAAATTCCAGAAAACAAAAACACAGCTGAATAAAATGACAGAGACAATTTAGGATTGCAAAAATTAATTAAGTGTAAAGACAAAATATGAATTCAGATCAAGCTGAAATGAAAATGGAGTTATAGTTCAAAACTCTTTTAGAGAACTCGGGGGGAACCTAACCAGTTGAATGGATCAATTAGAAGATAACACATTATTCGGATTTGAAGGCAAGTTAGAGGAATTCGACCACTCTACCAGGAAGAGATCAGCAACCTTAACAGACCTATAGCAAACAAATGATTGAAACAGGAATTAAAATCCTTCTGACTCTAAAAGCTTAGTTCCGGATAGATTTACAATAGAATTCTACTTGACTTTTGAGAAGTACTAAGGCCAACCCTTTGAAAACAAAAGGAAACAAAGCAATAGCGAAAGGTAGAAACAGGAGTGACACTTCTAAATTCATTACACAAAGTCAGTGGGTGAGACTGGCCAAGTGGCTTCTCCTGCTTAAGCAGGAAACCACAAGGGTCAAGGCAGTCATTCAAGTTGGGCAACAAGGCTCATTTGTAGTATCATACCTCCTTTGATTACAGAGTATGAGTTTACAGTTCAGCAACATGCTTCACAGGCAGCATGTTCAAGGTCGTACAAAGCACAACAATGTTATTTGTCTTCAAAACATACCTGAAGTATGGAAATATCATTTACCCTAACTATTCTCTAAAAGTTGAGGAAGATCAGGGGGCATTCCTGTGCTACATTCCATATTTGTTGCCATTTCAAATCTCCTTCTTGAGAAATATTAACATCAAATGTTTCTATACCCATGACACAATTTATCTTATCCTCACATAGGCTTAATTGAAACCCCAACTGCCAGTATAACACATTACCAAAGCCATATAAAAAACACAACAAAAAAGAGACTATAGTTTAAGAGCCTGAAATAAGACATTTAAAAACTGAATACATACATATATCGAAAAGATCACCCACCAACACCAAATTGGCTTTACCTTGAAGATGTCAGAATATCCGCACAATATGTAAGTTGATAAATGTAGTAAACTGTAGCTTGAGGGCTGACTTGTTGGGGTTTCTGTCCCGCCCAGTACCCCACAGCCGGCATGCCCCGAAGAAAGTCACACAGAGATCTCCATAAGTNGCCTCTACTTCCTGCCTGGTTGACCCGCCTATACTTCCTGCCTGGCCAATCAGCGTTTTACTAAAATACATGATTGACAGAATACAGATAATTCTCCCGCACCAGTAAACCATGTAAATTATTTTAAAGATAAAAATCAAGTGATCACATGATCATGTGCATAAAAGATTTTTGACAGAATCAAGAATGATAAAAGTCCAAGAGACAACAGAAGTAGAGGGGACTTATTTCAATATAAGAAAGATCAAATATGACAATGCCAGAGCCAACATTCTCCTAAAGAGAGAAATTCTCAAAACAGCCTTATTAAAATTAGAAATGGGACAGGGCTGCTCACTATCTCCACTTCTTTGCAATATAATTATTAAAAGCACTAGCTAGAGTAATAGAAAACCAAAAGGAAATTAAATGGCTAAAAATAGAAAAAATCAAAGTATCCCTATTTGCAAGTGATATACATAAGAGATATCAAAATTCAACAAGAAAACTTCTAGAAATGATTAATGATTTCACTAAAGCAGCAGAATACAAAATCATTTTACAAAAATCAGTACTCTTCAATAAGAATATACTGAGAAAGAGATCTTAGAAACACTCTAATTAACAAAATCTTCAGAAAATAGAAATAAAAACAAAATCTAGGAACACACATAATGAAAAAAGGAAGACCTTTATAATGAAAACTTTAAGTCTCTGAAGAAAATTATGTAGGATGAGAGAGAAGTTACAAAGGCCACCCAGGTTCAAGAGCTGATATAATTAATTTTGTAAGAATGGCAATTTTCTCAAAAACAGTTTGCAGACAGCATACAGTCCCAATGAATACACCATGACATTTCTCAGAGAAGTGGAGAAAACATCTAAAATTTGTGTGGAAGTACACAAGACCCCATATAGTCACAACAAGCTGGGGTAAGGGAGCATGTAGGAAGAATTACTATATCACTCTCTAGCTTATATTGTAGAACTATACTAATAAAACCACAAATCTAGCACAAAACCAGGTATGTAGATCAATCAAATAGAATAACCCAAAATTTAAGTGCACATGTCATGATTTGAATGAGAAATATTCACCATCGACTCAGGTTTGAATACTTTCTATTTAGTAGGTGGCACTGTTTGGTGACCTTACTGATGCTCAGGCATTATAGCCTGCTGGAGAAAATGTATCACCATAGGTGGAAGAGTTTTACCCTTGGTCCACTTCCTCTTCTAGAGTTCTCTCTGCCTCCTATGTGTGATGGATATGCGATCTCAACACTGCCTCTCCTGCCATGTCTGTCTGTTACCATGCTTTCTCCATCATGGTGAACTTTTTATCCGTCTAGAATTATAATCCAAAATAAATCTTTTCTTTTATTTGTTCCTTGGATCAAGGTATTTTATTAAAGCAAGAAAAAGTAACTAATATAGCATGTAATGACAGCCACTTGATATATAACAAGGATACCAAAAAACAAACAACAAAACCACATAAAAGGGTACACAGTATCTTCGACAAACAGTGTTGTGAAAAGTGAATGACACCACATAAAAGAAAGAAAGTCAGCTCCTATCTATTACCCTGAACAAAATCGACTCCAAATGGATCAAAAAACCCATGTGAAACATGAAATGTACAAACTGCCAAAGGAAAGCTATAAGTACAGGAAAGACTCCATTCACTCAAGTTTTATGAACAACAAATTAAAAACAGGATGTCAGAAAACTGAAATTATTTTTGTTCAGGAAAGGAAACAATCTGTCAAATTAAAAGGAGTGAGAGAAAAACTTTGTCAGCTATATATCTGATAGAGGATTAATATTGAGAATACACAAAAAACTGGGGCGGGGAGTCAAGGAAATGAACAACCCAATTAAATAGGCTATGAATCTGAACAGACAATTCTTAAAGGACAAGGCATGTGAAAATATCTTCAATGACTACAAATTTAAACCACTTTGAAATTTCATCTTTCTCCTGGTTGAAATAGTTATGGTCATGAAAGCAAATAACCACAAATGCTAACAAGGGTATAAATAAATGGGACCCCTCATTCTCTGTTGTGAACATTGCAAACTGGTACAGCCAGTGGGAAATTATCAAGAAGTTAAAAATAGTTCTACCCTATGTAGACCTAGCTACATCATTGCTTCGTATATATCAAGAATGTACATTTCCTTGCTATTCATGAAAGCTGTGAAGTGAAAGCAGTTTCCCTGTTCATCAAAGGTGCTGAATGAATACTAAGAATGTAGTACATGTACAAAGTAAAATTTTCCTCAGCCATAAAGAAAGAAGGACTGCTTTTCCAAAGATTCTAAGTTCAATTCCCAGGAGCCCTGTGGTGGCTTACAACCATCTGTAATGAGTTATGGTGCCCTTTTGAGAAAGAGACCTGGTCAGTCATCCTCATCAACTTAGCCTCATAAACCCAATATGGACAAATTCAACAGAACAGCCATATATGGGCTGCCCATGCATGCTTCAGCATTGCCAGGCCATAAATTTCAATTTCAAAATAATAATGAAGAAATCCTGACATATCCAGATACATAGTTGGTACTAGATAATATTATAGAGTGAAGTAGCCAAGACTCAAAAAGACAAATGCCACATGTTATATCTTAACATAGCTTTAAATATTTCCACTTGAGCATATATCCTAAATATCTACAGAAGCCAGGAATGAAGAAAGAGACCATGGGCAAAGGTGGATAGATGGAGCTCTAGAGTGGAGAGGATATTAAGTCACAATTGCTATGAGGTGCGAAGAAGAAAAACAGTGAGGTGGACTTGCCTGACGAGTCAGGGAGGAATGGCGATACAAACGGAAAGGGAGAGAAGAAAAAGAAATAAAACTAAGAGTTTTAGAATAATCTGTAGAAAAAGATATAAGATATTTATATTTATTTAATGTTTATTTAAACAGAAATATATAAATACGTATGCATGTATAATATATGTATATGTATAATGTGAGTGTATGTGTTTTAAATGCACTTGCTTCATACACGTTATAATGACCCCTTAAGAAACCATAAATTAACAAACACTGCAGTGCCAGGCAAAAGATACCTACTGTCTAATTAAGCAATAGGCCAAGAGACCTCTAAAACATTATAAGTTATTGCCATTGCCACTGGCTGCCTCCCACGATGTTTAGGTAAGACCATATTGCTGAAGGCACCATATAAGTCAGATATGGTACTTGGCTGAATCAAAGTGGTATCTACTCAGAATCCTCTTCCCTGAGGTTGAGCTCTGACAGTATAAACTGCTTTGTAAGCTACTAAGGAAGAAAAGTAACCAATAGTATTACCCAGCTGTAAAGATGCAAATCACAGCAATGAATAAACTGGCAAGATATTTCCAATGATGCAGTGGTGGTACTCATGTCTTGGGTGTAATCATCAGTTTCCTAATTGGACTTAAGGATCACTAGATAGGAAGATATTACTGCCTGAAATTATACATCTAGATAAAAGTTCATGAAAAGAAAGGTCATAGACCCTAGAAGATCTGACTACAGCCTATTTTCTAAATCAATATAATTTTTACGATATTCTAAATACTTAACCTTATACCAACAGAAAAGTGTATCTCTAATCCCTTATCAAAGGAACTTCTTTCTGCACAGATGCAGACAACTATAGAGATATAGCACTAATCAAAACGTAGTTAGGTATAAAGTGCCCAGTCCTGATTGGTAGATCTACAACACACCCTCTATACCTAAGACTCAGGCAACATTGAGGAAGATGAGACAGAAAGGCTGTAAAAGTTAGAGTAGGATGCTTGCTGCTAGATAGTGTGTATGTGTGTTCTAGGCATAAGTTAGAAGCGGTACCAATACAATCTCACTAATATGCTTCCTTACACAAGACCTGCATGATGGTCATGCCAGTTATTATGACAAGATGAATGGGAGAGAGATGTTGTAGGGGATCTTTTTCTTACTCTTTGTTCTTTACTCTTTGGGGGCCCACCATCCAGCTCACAAATAAAGTCATGGAAACTTATTCTTCTTATGAATGCCAGGTACTGGCTTGTTTCTAGCCAATTTTGCTTAAATTATTCCATCTACCTTTTGCCTCTGGGCTTTTATCTTTCTCTAGTCTATATATTTTTTTCTTTCCTTCTTATCCCATGACTTGCTGTGTAGCTCAGTAGCTAACCAATGGAGTTCTCTTTTTCTCCTCCTCTATTTTCTTGCTCTCTTTTTTCATTGCTTCTTTCTATTGATTCTCTCTCCCTAGCATCCCTGCTCATTTCTCTCTCCTGCCAAGCTATCAGCCGTTCAGCTCCTTATTATAACAATTGGGTCTTCCTGCCAAGCTATCAGCCGTTCAGCACCTTATTATAACAATTGGGCCTTTCAGGCAGGCAAAGTAACACAGCTTCAAAGATTTAAACAAATGAAACATAAAAGAATACAACATATCTTTGCATCATTAAACAAACATTCCACAGAATAAATGAATATAACACATCTTAAAATAATTTTCCACAACAGAATATCACAAGGTCTCATCCCTATATGAAGAGCTATAAGCAGTCCATGACTACTAAATGACAGAGAATTAGCTTTCTCTAGAGAAGATCCCTTTGACAGGTCCAAGTGACCAGTTCTAAACTCACGTACATACAAGTAAAAGAGTTCATGAATTTATAAGGTGGTAGAACACATAGGAGAAATTGAATAGTAAAGAGAGGTAGGAAAATGTGTATATTATGAATTCATGTGTGAAATCCTTAAAGATGTAAAAAATGAATATGAAGATATCACAGAAGCTTTACAAATATTTGGAGATGGATAAGTAAACTCTGAAAAGATCAATGATCATTTAATGAAAAAGTTGGATTTACTGCCATGTGCTATCAATCCTTTCAAAAAAAAAGCAGTGATGATCCCTATGTAAAATCTCTTACATATATTGAAAAGCAAATGAATCGTACCAAACTCACTCTACAGTTTTTGTTATCCTGATAATTAAAACAAGACAGTGATACAATAATCAAACCATGTCAATTTCCATGATTAATCTGGTGGCAAAAATTATTAACAAAATTCTTGCAAACTGAATTCAAGAACACATGAAGAAAAACATAGATCTCAAACCTTCTTGACTTCACCCCAGTTATGAAACCTATAAATAAACCAGCACAGCTATAACCACCTAACTTCTGATAATTGTGTCAAAAACACATTGGGAGAAAAAAAAAACAGCCTGCTCAACAAACAGTGCTTTGAAAGCTCAAAAACCACATGTAGAAAAATGAAACTAGATCTATTTCTCTCTCCCTGCACAAAAAAATCAATTTAAAATGGATCAAAGACTGTAATATAAGATGTGAAGCTGAAGATGGTAGAGAAAAAAAGATTCCAGTAGTAGCACAGAACTCATCCTAAGAATTAAATTATAATACAATATAAGATTGTAAACTTTTTCACAGTGAAGAAAACTATTTTCATTGTGGAGAGACAGTTTACTGAAGGGTGAAGAAATCTTCTTCAGATAGCTAGAATAGACAAAGAGCTCTAAATATTAAATACAAAACAATACACAAATCACCCATTCAATACATAAATCTCACACATATACACCCCCCCACACACATGCACAAATAGCGTAATAAGTAAGAAGAGATCTTAAATGAGAATAGAAGAGGGGAATCGAGAGTTTGCTGAAATACATATGGCACGGATGACAGCAGAAGTGGGGGCCATTTGGAGAGAAGAGAACCAGGAAGAGATCAGTAGATTGGAGATACATTGGGGATAAGGATAAGCAAGGCACATAAGAGCAAGTAATGGATAAAACATTGCAGATGGTTTGAAAATATATAAAATATTTCATGCCAATACTTACTTAAAGAAAGTGGTGATGGTTATAACAATTAAATCAGTTTTTAGAACAAGATATTACTGAAGATGATTTCATAATGATTAAAGAGCTCACTGAATCTGGGTACAGTGACGTATGTATAGGAGTCTATTGCTTGGGAGTTGGAGGCAGAAGTAACATGAGTAATTCAAGACTGTCCTGCTAAACAGTGACTTCAAGTCTATTCCTCAATCAAACAAGCAAACAGCTACCAAAATCACAATACTGAGATAAAGTACCAATCATGTATGCTTGGTAATATCTGGCTAATTAAGGCAATTTAAAAATTCATGAAGCAAACCAGAAACAATTGGATAAAAAGACATAACCATTTGTAACTATGTCAGCAGTGCATTTTCAATAGTTAATTAAACATGTAAACAAAAATGACAATGAAATGTGGATAGTTCCAGCTACTCAGAAGGCTAAGAAAGGCAGACATGGTGTGCATTCAACCTAGGAATGTAGCGAAACTATCACTAATAAACTTAGAGATGCATACTCAAATATTAAAGATATAGAATACAGTAAAAAAATTTATGGATGTGTGAAGGAATCATATGCAAAAAAATAAAATATTTCAAAGCAAGAAATGAATTTTGACAAATTTCCTGTCATATGAATTATATTCTATGACCATAAGGAATTCAAAAATGAATGGTCAAAAGATACCTCGAAAATAACAAATATTTAAACAAAAAATAACACTTCTCTATTAGCCTGCGAATGAAGAAGTCAAAGAGAAATCTGAATTATTTTAATTCAAATTTAAAGTTGCACTCACACAACAGAGCAATGTATGTTTGTACTTAGTAGGGTATTTATCACATTAAATAATACTAAGAGGAGTCTCAAATTAATTATCACACCCTGTCCCTTGACAGGAGACTGTTAAATCTAATATAAGTGCACAAAAGAACAAATTAATATTAGAAATAGATTAATAAGATTAACATTGAATAAAAATCAATAAAACCAAATGCTAGACCTTAAAACAAGAACAATAAAATCACTGGATCTTCTGTCTGACAGCACAGGCAACAAAGAAAATAACACCAGGAAAAAGGAGATGATATCAGTTGCAATTCTACAGACACCAAAAGAAAAGCCATGGGGCACTGCAACCAACTTTATGTATGTAATCCTGACAGCTCAGATGAGAGGAACAAATTTCTTGAGACATCCATCCAAAGGTAACTTAAGAAAAAATAGATATATTAAACAATCCAGTGCCTACTAAAATAAATGTTTACTGTACACTCTTCCAAATAAACTCAGGAGGCACATGCTTTCAGTCACATCTACTCGGAAAGGTAAGGCAAAAAGGCGATTTCAACGCAGATGTTCACAATAGTCTGGGCAGCATACCAAAACCCTAGTTTAATTCATTGGTAAAGGCGTATTCGACCGATAACCTTAAATAAACAGACCAGCTCAAAACAACAGATATAATTTAATAATTGAAAACC
>LOEQ01004263.1:2355-22206 GCA_001685075.1 Bramus lutescens
CTGCCCTGTTGGAAGTCCAAGGTCCTCCCCCCTCCATCCAGGTCTAGGAAGGTGTGCATGCAAACAGACTAGGCTCCCAAAAAGCCAGTACATGCAGTAGAATGAAAACCCAGTGTCATTATCATTCTCATTATCAGCCACATACATTTTTAAACATGTTATATCTCATTTAGAGGTCTTTTACGTCTGAATCTGTCTTTATTGTGTATCTGTAATCCTTTTTTGACCAGGATCACTTCTTGAAACGTTAAAGCTGCTTGGCTAGCACTAAGGCTGCTTTGCCTTTTGGCTCGCCCCAGTTCAATACGACAGAATTCTGTTTACTTCCTCTGAGACTGCTGGGTGGAAGCCACGCTCACCACCTCAACTCTGGTAACCAGTTGGCCCATGCTGCCACCAAGCAACTAGCAGTACACTGCTTACAAACCGCATTTAAGTGTTTGACCTCCTGAAAAAGCCAGAATTTGTGCTGGCAGCACAGCCCAGGAGGCAACATTTTGAAACTGTATGGTTTTTTTCCTTTTTTTCTTTTTTACCACTAAATCAGGAAAACCTCTGTTAAAATGGCATTAAGCTGTGTTTAACTCTATTTCTTGTGTGTATCTAGAATTCTTGTCCAAGCTTTCTCAGGTTTTATGTAGATTTAGCTAGCACACATTGGCACACCAATTTGTAGTGAGGGACCACTTGTTTGTTCTCAGCTGCTCAGCCCTGAAATAATCACAAAGAAACCATATTATTTGCCAAACTATTTGTCCAATAGCTTAATCGAATTTCTGGCTATCCTGTATCTTAAATTAATCCATCACCATTAATCTGTGTATTGCCATGAGGCTGCGGCTTATCGGGTAAAATTGCAGCATCTGTTTCCAGTGGGGCTACATGGCTTCTCTCAACTCTGCCTTCTTTCTACCAGCATTCAGTTTAATTTTTCCCACCTAGCTAAGTTCTATCTTTCTATAGGCCAAAGCAGTTTCTTTATTCATTAGCCAATAAAAGCAACACATAGACAGAAAGAGCTCCCACACCAAGCCACTGCTTAGAATGTGGTTTATGTATGAAAGTCTTCTACTGGAATCATGGGATGGCTGAACTAGAGTGGAGGATGTAAGGCAACTCATATTCTGTGACATAACTAGAAATCAGTGTGTGCCTGAATGTTGTTCTATTTCCTTATAGTCACAGACTCCATGAGATTCCCCTGAGAGGCTTTGATTTCTGTCAGCATGGTAGCTTTTAAAGCGCTTAGAGTTGTACATCTGATGCTTTAATGTTTTGAATGTTCTAACAAATATCAGAAGGGTATCTCAGCTTCAAATGGTGTGGTCAGAGGTTCAAATATATTACTCCTTACCTTGTTCTATTGGTCAAGGATGACATTCAGGTCATTTCAAAGAAAGGGAAAGACTCTTAATTCTACCTTTCAAGAAGAATGAAAACAAGGGCAAAAATTCTATGAAGATTCTCATTATCTAACACTATCCAGAGTCTTTTCACTATTGCTGTATTAACCCAGTTCAAATCCTGCCAGAGGTGTAATCTCCTTCCCATCATGTTCCAGCACAACTTTCTATTTCCTGTAGATTAATATACTGGAAATATACACAGATTGCCTCTTCTATACTCGATATGTACTGTGGAATAGGTTCAATTATGTATGATGATAAAGAGTCAATATGTAGGGTTGTGCAAAATGTACTTTTGATGGCATAGGATCAATTGGGGTGACACAGACTAAATATGCAGGTTGCTACAGAGTCAAAATGTAAGAGGTTACAGTTTCAACATGTGTGGTGATAAAGAATGACTATGTAGGTTAGTGAAGTGTAAATATATAGAGTGGTGTAGAGCCAAAGTATTGAGTAGGTAGGGTGACACAACGTCCTTGTTAACCACAAATCCTTCTCTTCAGCAAAGCAAAGTGTGTGAAAGAGTTGTGATCTTGGACAAAATGTCTACCTAAAAGTAGGGAAATCATGCTTTGTACTAGAACATAGTCAGTGCTCTGGAAAGCCATGGTCAGTTAGAAAATAATCTGCTATTGCCACTTTGTTAGACTAGGATAAGTCCTTATTACATTCTAAATCTTATCCTTTCACCAACAGTTAAGTGTAGCTACTGCCAGTTATGAAACAAGCTTCTTTATAGGAAATGTACCAGATAGCCACAACTAGACACGAAGCAGAGATTGACGGACTCTGGGAATCCAAGAAACAATGGAGATATTCCCATCACAGTTCCTGAATGTATGATTGAAAGAAAACGGTGGAAAAGAGGGCAGAAAGATCCTAAGTACCTAAGTGCCTGTATTTTTAATGCCTTTATTATCATTTTTCAATACTCACTAAACTACAGTAAGTATCTTAATTTTGTATTAGAGAGTATGAGTAGTAGCAGATGCTGAAATGAGTCATTCCTGCATCTCTGTATCTACACTTGCCAAGGTATATTTCTCCCTTACATCCCAGTGTCACATAGGTCACTAGATAAATAGATAAACTCACTCAATTATAAAAATCCTTTTATGCCAAAGTTCTGTCACATTCTACCTATGCCTTCATAATCATTCTGATGTACTTCACATCATGTATATAAATACAGATGAGTAAATTTGAAAAATAATAACATTCACTAGACAACTCAAAGAATTAAAACACAAACCAGGCTTGCAACAATTGCATCTGACTGTCTAGAAGCAGCAATTACCTCCATTGGTACCCAGCAGGGAAAACCTACATTACTAAATGTAGGAGCTCTAAGAAGCAGGATTTAGCTGGATGCTTTTTTTCCATTCAAAAATTTACACTTCCTCCCCTCTCCTATCCCCCTCCCTCATTCACCCTTCTCCCTCTCCCTCCCTCCTTAAGAGGGGGCAGGGAACTGTGGGAAGTCCAAGACCCTCCCCCCTACATCCAGGCCTAGGAAGCTTTGCATCCAAATAGATTCAGGTCCCAAAAAGCCAGTACATGCTGTAGAAACAAGTCCCAGTGCCTTTATCAATGGCTTCCCAGTCAGCCCCCATTGTTAGCCACATTCATAGAGTCCAGTTTGATCACGTGCTCCTTCAAGTCCAGGTTCAGCTGGATTTGGTGAGCTCCCACTAGATCAGGCACACTGTCTCGGTGGGTGGACCAACCCCTCGTGGTCCTGACTTCCTTGCTCATCTACTCCCTCCTTCTGCTCTTCAACTGGACCTTGGGAGCTCAGTCCATGGGGATAGCTGGATACTTAAGATGAAACAGAAAGACGAACATCTGCTCCTGGCAGCCACAAATCTTGTATAGGAGTTTTATTTGGTTTGAGTAGAGTTGAGCATGCTATCAAGGCTGACCCATAGCTAAAATGAAGGATTTTTTAAGTTCAATTATTTTAAAAATAGCCAGAAATTACAGTTTCAACTCTCATGAGTTATTAGAATTCTAAGAGAGATTTCTATCAAAATTGCCCAAGTACTGGGTTATTTTTTGGTAGTTTATTATTAATTCCTACTTTTATATCATTGTGAAAGAAGGAAATGGTCTATACTATTTATGTTATTTGGGGCTCAATTAGGCCTCCATTTGGACTAATATGTAGTCATTAAAAAATAAATGTTACATGAACAATTGAAAATAAGATGAGAAAATGGGAAAACCAAAAACTTCCAATTATCCCCATTGAACTTAAATAAAAGCCCCTCTCATGACGTTCCGAATGGCCTGTTTCTGCTTACTTGACTGTACTTATCTTGCTTTCTCTCCCTGTTATCTGCAGCGCTCTAGCAGCCTCATCCTTAGATCTTTGTACCTGCTGCCCTGCTGCATACCCTCTGTTGCTTCAACTGAAGCCCTCAGAGAACATTTCCCAAGCTAGCTCAGTCACATGATTGCCTTCTTCTTTTTATAGCATTTCCTGCCATCTGAGATTAAAATCAGCTTATTTTTGCATCATCTGTCTTCATCGTTTAAGATACAGTTCTATGAATAAGGGACCATTGCCTTTCTCATTTACTGCTTTACTCTAAAGCTTATTAGACTGCTAGGGACATAGTAAAGAGTATATAAATATATCAAATTGATATTATATATATATAATAGATGATTACATATATTCTTATATATAATATACATTATATTTGCATGTGTGTGTGTGTGTGTGTGTGTGTGTGTGTGTGTGTGTGTGTATGTGAGTTTGCCTCATTTTCCTAACCACATCTAATTCCAAGGTTAGGATCCCGAATGACTGAAAGGTTTCTGCTGTTGATTTTCTCTCATCTTTCCCTCTTCTTCTCCCATCCTTTTTCGTTCCCTCCACCCTTTCCTTCCCTCCTATGTTTGGGGTTTTCTAGCTAACTTGATATGCACATTCAAAATATATGTTTATCAACTTCTTGCTGGGATTTGGTAAAAGTCTTTTTTTTTAAAAAAAACTTTGTTCTATTTATGATTATGTGAATGTATCTACATGAGTGCCTTATGTGGAGAAGTTTAGGAGAGTACATTGGATTCCCTGCATCGGTAGTTACAGGCAATTCTGAGCTGTCCTTCATGGGTTATGGGAAGAGAACTCAGGTTATCTGAAAAAAAAAACAAGCACTCTTAGCTGCTGAGCCATATCCTTAGCACCAATATCTTTTGTCTTTATTGCTGGTGCTATGTTCATATTTTTATCTTATTATAAATTTATATTTTACTAATGTACGTAAAAAATACTCAGTGACTTATTTATATAGATTTATCTATCATGCTTTCCACAATTTTATCTGATTCTATACTTTAAAATGTTTTATAAACATACGCCTCATTATGTAGATTCCAGTGACAAAGCTTTTTATTGCATTGTACTTTTTCAGTGTTTTATCACCATTTATACACACAGTCTACACACAGAACTAATCAAGCTTCATTTCATTATGGACATTTAAACTTCAAGACTCCTCCTGCTTAGTTATATCATCTTACATTTGCCTGTGGTAAAAAACAATTTAATTCATCCTAAATTTCACGGTAGAGTTCAAGCTTCTGTGTCCTTTATTATCTAGTTAGCTTGCACTAGCAACATTTTAATTTTTATTTTATGTCTGAAATTATAGTATATTGACATCATTTCTTCCTTCCTTTTCCTCCCTCCAAAGCTTCTCATATACCTCTTCTTTCTCTCCTTCGAATTCATGACATTTTACAAAATTGTTAGATATAACATACATGCATTCCTAAATATAATCTGTTTAATCTGTATAATGTTAATCATTGCACGTTTTCAATGAGGACCATTGTGTATTAGCTGACCAATTAGTGTGTTGTTTCCTCACTCTCAGCATTCCTTCCTTGCTTTTAGTGAGGTCCAACTTACATTGCCGAATTTGTCTTAGAGAACAGGGCAAGCTGTGGCATGTATCTGTCCGTCACACAGGAAAGGATTAGTGGGGAGGAGGAGTTTTCAAGGGAAGAAAGTGAAAACTGATCCAAACGGTGAGCATGTTTTATAAACATGTTCGTAAGGAGGAGTGGTTGGGGGAATTGTCTGTTATTCAAGTCTCTTGGGAAAGCACAGTTATTTTCAGGGCCGTCCATGTGAGGAGGAGCAGGTAGTACCTTCAGACTGATGCTCATTTGGAATGAAGTGTGCCAGAGTAGTTTAAATACATCCTATGTTCTGCTTGGTCCTGATCGTTCTGTCCAAGGTAAAGTATTCTGAATTCTGAACTTTGCTCAGAAACTAAGCCCAAAAGTTCTCAAAAGAGGCAGCTTAGCCAAAGAAGAAGTTGGGACATTACAGATACATACAGGGACTATAAGGAACTGCCTATTTCCATAGAGATAAGAGTTATTTAATAATAATATTTCTTCCTCTGGTGTCTACAGTATAGATAATAGTTAGTGAATAAAACATATTAACAGAATATTGAGCACAGATTGGAATTTCAATGTTAACAGGAACATAATTACAATGAAATAACCATCATGTCTATTCCTAAATGAGTGACTAATATATTTCTAACACAATGCTAGGCTTTTAAAATTCTTTAACTTCTTAACTCATCATCACAAATCTACAGGGGTAAGTAAACATTATTAGCACTGTTTTCTATTTTAGAAAGCTATGATTTCAGTAGATTTAACAATTTTACAAAGTTATGATGAGTTATAATATTCAGATATAAGAATGGTTTGAATATAATTGATCCCATAAGCTCATAGGGAGTGGCTCTATTAGGAGGTGTAGCCTTATTGGAGTAAGTGTATCACTTGGGGGGGTGGGTTTCTGGGTCTCCTATGCCTGATCTACATCCAGTGACACCGACCACTTCCTATTGTCTGCCTATCAAGATGTAAGACTCTCAGCTTCTGTAGCACCACGTCTGCCTGCATGCCACCATGTTCTACCATGAGGATAATGAACTAAACCTCTGAAAATCTAACCCACCCCAATGAAATGTATTTTTTATAAGAGTTGCCATGGTCATGAAGTCTCTTCACAGCAATAGAAACTGTAACTAAGACAGTCATGCTGTAAATAACCATGTCAAAAGATGGTTGAATGAATTGATGAATAGATAGATGGAGAAGTATTTGATAAGAAAGGGCAAATAGTCTGGGTTGATAAATATATAAATTAGTTCTTCATTGTTATCAGATTAACATAAACAATAAACTATTAGAAAACTTGGTTATATGGTGTTTTCATATAAATTTTCTCAAAAAGCCGTCTACAAGCATGTCTTCTCTGAGTGTCTGAATTTCACTGGCACTGTTGGATAGCCTACTCTCTCATCAGAATGGAAGAAGAGCTTGCTACACATGGTGTCACCTGTCCCACAGAGAAGAGCTGGCAGTAGGCTCTGCTTATTCATTAACACAATCCACATACCAAATTGAAGTTTTCTGTTATTTACTTGCCTTTCATTAAAAACAAGGACAGAGCACCATTCAATTTTCAGAGCAAAACACCCAAGAGCTTCATACAATTATACATCGTATAAAGCTAAGCTTTGTTAAAATACCACATGCTTGCAAAATTTATCAATAATTGGTACAAAGATTCACCAGAGGGGGGACATGTTCATTCATTTGCTTAATTCCTAATAATGTTTTCACTATGGTAATATTGTATTTCTTTCTTTTACATCTGACTTGGCACCTGACCAGCTGAATTCATGCTTTTTAGCAAACTGTACAGGATTTAAATGTTTAGTTTGTCATTCAAGTTATTTATTCTTAGATTTAGTATCCTTGCAGCCTTGTGGCCATGGTACTTTCTAATGAGAATTTTATAAAATGCCTTAGAGGCTCATTACAATTTGAGCCTTGAGTCCCATTTTAAATATAGCAGTTTTGCCACTGAATTAGTGTTGGCTCTGGAGAACACAGGCTTTTCTCCATAGAACCTCAAATTGGTTTTGTATCCAAGAATACCTGCCATGTGCATGATAGTGAAGTTCACTTTTTGTAATTAAGAAGCCCTTCCTCTATCCTTATTTATATATAGTCATACCTCTCAAACTAATGTGTTTAGTGCACCTAGAGAGTCGCAAGCAGCCATTTATCAAAATTTGTAATTCTTACTTTGACCCTGAGAGTAGTGACATTATTCTATTGAAGAGATGAAAAAAATCAGGATATTTATCACTCATCACCCATCTGGAAACATGTCCTCAAACTTACAAACCTTATTCTGTTTCTCTAACTGTCCAGGACTAATATTTCAGGATTGCATACTACTTCACCCCGAGGTACGCATTCCATATGTAAACAGTCTTTACTACTGGGAAATGTGTTAAGCATGAGCTGTTGTGTGAACCCATTGGATACCACAGTATGACTCTCAGCTGTTTTTATATGACTTCCTAAATATTTTATAATATGCACCGTATATTACATTTCCCCAATGTTCTACAAATAATTTTTTTCCAATTCCTTTCACTTGGAATATACTTTGTCTAATTATAAAGGCCATCTTTTTCTTTAATCATTCTCTGTTCTATTGGTAGCACAGGGTAGACTACTGTACAGTACCCACATCTTCCCTGTTTTACATTGATCATTTTTGTCCGCTACTTGCTATAGAATGCTTTCCCTGCTGGCTAAGTCTCCTACATCCTCCTGACACATGCAGCTATTGAAACACTTCCCCACTTCTATCCTGCATGTGTAGTTCGTGGGAAAATGCCTGATTCCCCCAGACACCACTCCTGATATTGCTTCAAGTCACATCTGTAAGAGCACCTCTGAGTGATTTTGTCCACCAAAAAAACAAGTTTCGAAATAACATGAAATTCCTACTTTATTTTGCATCACTAAAGAATTCATCCATACATTTATCCATCCACCCAACTGCCATTGATCCAGAACACATACTTCCTAACCTCTCTTCCTCTGGCACTTATTTCTTGTCTCCTCCCACAGACTCTACTGACTGGGACACTAAATGATTCCCCTTTTTGTAAACTGAGATTATGAGAGTTAACGTTGGCCAGTGGCTGGTTGGGACGGATGGGTAAGTCTCTAAATTACAAAGGCTGCTTGAAATGCAGTGTTTACAGCTTTCTAAGAAGGTTTCCCAACATTAAAGATCTATTCTCAGTAAAACAAACACCTCTGAATCAGCATCCTATCACATATTGTGTCTTTCCCTTCTTGTTTATCCCATTTACCTCTCCTTTTATATGTTGATAAAAATGACAATGTGCAAGCCTGGGGGCCAGGTACTGGGTTTTGGACTCCAATTTACAACCAAGTATTGTGAGTATCTACCTCAATATTTATTTAACATTTGAAAAATTCAAATATTTTGAAAAGACTTTAATTAGCTCTTTCATTGTTTGACAATTTCATACATTTAAATACTGAATTTTAGTTATTTCACCCACATTCCCTTCTCCCATCTCCTGTTCATCTCCTGCAACCATTTTTTTTCAAACAGGTCTCCTATTTTCAGGCTTTACACTTTTTGTGACCCATTGTATTTTAAATTGGTTTTTTTTTTCCTAGAGCATTGGTGGGAACAAGGGCAACTTATCAGTTGTTACACCCATGAAGAAAATTATATCCCTCCTCCAATAGCACATAATTGCCTCAGAGAGGATGAAATATTATGAAATGCTGGCTGGTCCACAGTTGTGCAGATGACCACAGCTTTATTGTATTCATGAATATAAAGATATGCCATATCCCAAATCTCTCTTTTTTCACATAGATTATTTTGAATTCTCCATCTCTGTATTTTAATTACATATGATTTTTCACATCAGGGAAGAAACATTGATTATAATGATACATTCAGTAACTGTGTCATGAGACAGTTCATCTAGTGTCCAAAGGTCTTGCTGACCAATCGTTAATTCTTGAGAGTAAAGATGAGAGTGAAGGGAACCAGTTCAGAAATTATAGTCACATACTGGGTAAAGAGGCCATTGGAATATTTCCCCTAGGAAGATTCCATACTTACTAGACACCACCCAATGAGATTTAAGGATAGCTACATACCTTCTGAAATTAGAGCTGCCTAATTATATCACTTTCTATACATTCGTTTGTAAAAATCATTAATCAGTGATTAACAGAAAATGTATGAGATAATAGACTTTCTACTTACACTAAAATTAAATTTTACAACTCATCGAATGTAATCATTCACTTAAAGAATACGGCTGGAAGGAAGATTAAATATCCTCTATTTCTTGCCTTCCACTCACACTTTTCAAACAGGAGACCAAGGTTCAAAGAGGCTCTTGTAGGTAGCAAGAAAAGGGAGTCATTATAATCCAAGAACTAAGGACTTTCTTTGGGGCTTTTGTTAGTTTGTTTTCTTTTTTTGTTTTGATATTTTACAGCATCCATACAAGACTTTTAAAAGAATAAGGGCTTTATGTTTTAGACTCAGAAATTCCCACCAAACATAGTCTATTAAACCACAGAAATATAGCAAAGAAAGACAGCTTTTAAAGTCTGTTTTAGTCTCCTAACCTTTCAACATAGATTCATATTATCCACATGCATGAGGATATGTTGTCTTCTACTTCACTGGCTATAAATCATGTTATAATCAAATCCTAGCTCTCATCTCCTCCATCCTTAAACTGTTGTGCCCCATCTCATCATGTCTGTAAGACAGGCATTCATCAAATTACTTCCCTGTAGTTCATCACACCAGTAGAGTGGCTCCTTCTGTGCAATCAGTGTGTTCTCTCTAACAGATGGCTCTGACCAGAAAAATACTTAGCTCCAAGATCTCTCTACAGCTCCATATGTTCCCCAAGCTCCAAATGGGGCTTGGTTCCCAACTCTCCTATGTGTTTGAAGATCTCTTCTTTAGATCCCAATATGGCCATCTAGACGTCCTGGAAAAGACTGATACCTCTCTTAATTTGGTGTACTTTGCTTGCTAGTGCCTCTACTCAAATATCTTGCCTCAGATATTTGTTATATGTACGTTGACATTCTGGTCTTCACTTACATTATCTAAATAGAGACGTCTAGTAATCATTTACCACTTCCGTCTTCCATTCTGTATACTTCCTATTCTCCCTTCTTAATAGATATTGACATTGTCTAACATGACTGTGGCAAAATTAAACACATAGATGTTGTGTCTTGCTTACAAGAATGTAAGCTCCACAAGGCTAAGAAATTTGTGCTTCTCATCTGTCTCTGTGACAGTAAAGAAATGTGTCTAATATTCAGATAATTGTGGATCAGCATTTGTTTAATGAATGAATTGCTCAATTATAAATCTTTATGATTAAAAAATTCATTTTCTGCAAACATGTGCCATTATGATTTTACTTCCCTTTCCCAGCAGTTATCCTGTTAACTAACTAAGCAATTCACCATTAATAGAGTCAATCAAGAAAGTATGTCTGCAGTTCAGGCTATTACAGTATGTTGAATTACCTCATATATTAAAATGCCTGAAACCTGAATGTCATAGCTATTTGGCTGCAAGTTATTTACTGCTTTTGGACAATAGAAATGGCTATGCTCAAATGATCGCATAATAGCAAAACACTCCTAGATAGTCTACTGTTAATTATATGATTACTTTCTACATTGCAGCCAATGCCTAATTAGTCCCCACAGCATCTTTGCTTAAGAGCAGAGGCACCAAATAACCTTGGAGACCAGTATCATCATGAGTACCTCTGGCACACGAATGAAGCTCTGTATTTTTCAAGAGGAAGTTTACACTTTGTTTGAGATCTGTGATGTTCAGCATATTCTATTCACTAGACAAACCTTCAAACACCATTTGAGTGGATGTTTTATTCAATTCAAGGTACTAGGGTTATTCACAAAGTACCATGTAAGGAAAAAAGTTGTTTTTTTTTTCTGAATAAATACCGCTGTTATCAACCAGTGTCCAGGCCCCGTATTCTAAGGTGGACATTCTAAAATCTCAGTGTGTTTATTTAATACTTACCCTTTTATTTGTATAATCTCAAGAATAGGATTACCCACCTTATAAAGTAGTTGAACAAATAGAAGAAGACAGTTTATTAAAACAAATGAGTATTGAATATTAAATTAAAGTCTCTATTTCCTATTTATATTATTAAATATTTGAGGATCAATAAATATTAAACTACAGTGTTAAAATAAAATTGAGACTATGAAAGATGAAACAATGTCTGTGTCATATGAAATTATGATTACTTAAATAAAATGGGGTACAAAAACTGCAAGCATTAAATAAAATAACATAATAGAATTGAAGTTCAAGAGAATGTTGCTAAGCTAGGGACTACCAAATTTGTTAATAAAAGAATATGGAAGTTAATAGCATTGCTATAAAGTCAAATTTTGGAAAGAATTAAAAGTTAAAGGATTCTTAGATGGGGAACATTATGTTAACTCCAAGTTCCTATTATCTGGGTTCATTGTTTATCTCCCATTTATTCCGACTGAGTACAGCCCCCCCGCCCCCCCAGAGACTCACACTTCAGAAAGATGTTGTTAGTCTCATTCTGGTGTCACCCGTTTCTGAGAATAAAAGAATTGCATTTTTCAAGTATTTTACCATTATCTTACATTGACTTCCACATATCTGCAGAGACAAGTGTCTCTCAGAGGTTTTGTTTCTTCTATTATAACAGTTAACTGAAAAAGATACAGTGAATCAAAGGTAAGAAATGGGGATCGGAACAAATACAGTGGTTTTTAAGGGAGGAAAGTACATCTCCTTCTAGACCACACAGAAGTGAAAAGAGAACTGTGGATTACCTGGTTCCCTCACATATGTTTTTTTCTGGTATGCATTTTTCTTTGGTAGTTAACACAAATTACACTGCATTATACTTGTTAAATATTTCAGTAAACGAGAGAAGCTAGTGCAAAATGACTGCTTTGTACAGAAAATGGAACATGCTGCAGAGCTTTCATGGGTGTGACCTCATTCCATTATTAATAATGCACTTTGTGAGTTCTTCCAGCCGCAGATCTTGCAGGATCCCAGTGAGCATTGACTAATTAAGCCTCCTGTCATCTCCACGAGAAAGGGAAGGCATTTATTTGAAGGCACTCTCTGCCATGATGAAACCTGGTGTGAAAACTACTTGACAGTGTTTGATGACTGTATGGTGTCCCGGTGACAGTGAAAGTTGACTTTTAAGTGAAAGAGCAGCGTCAACACTCCTGGCACAGACACCTCTCCATCTTAGAGACGACTGTTCACTTTTCCCATATATCCGTACTGACTCAAATCTATTCCCATCTGCTCAGACGGTACAGTGCCCAGCAAGCATTGGTCAGATCCTTGGCACAAATCTTGGCAGATGAGCACTCTCTGGGTAGTCTGTAACCCACTGCCATGTGGCATCTGTTTTGCCAGATGTTGTACCTCTGAGTCTTTTAGTATGCCATCCCTGTTACTGCATGTCTATTTACAGCACACCTGCACATCTGCCACTATATAAATACCAAGCAACAAAGTAAATGATAATAAAGGATAGAACCCCACTCTGTCTGTCTCTGTTTATGTCTCTTTGTCTCTGACTGTGTCTGTCTGTCTCTGTGCATGTGTATGTGTACATGTGTGTGTGCATGTATGCATGTGTGCATGTGTATGTGTAGCTGACAAGAACAAAGGTGACAAGGATCATGATGCTCTTACTCTGTGTTATCCTCAGGGCTTTCTTACAATGATGACTTATTAAGGGATATGGCTCAGGAACATTAAGGCACCTATGGCTTATGTTCAAAATGAATACCTCAAAAGATATTGATTCCAGAGTCAAATAACGTAAGAGTCTTCAGGCTCAGAATTCTGAATCACAAAGTCAGAAAGGATGCAATATCTCTCCCACATAGAAGCAGTACCAGGAATATTGAGGCTGCCCTTAATGGTTCCTTCAGGTCATTGTATATTTATTTATTCAGCAGATATTTATTGAGTACCTCCAACATATGTGAGCCTGTTGGCAGATGAACTCTATCTAGAGAGAGACAGCACTTGGCATCTAACAGGGCATATAAGATATAAACATACGGAAGACTGCGGAGACAACTAAAGGGTGTTGGCAGTGGCTGTCTGCCACATACCTGTGGGTGGAAAGCAAAAGGAAGGATGGTCTAGTGGTGAATTATTCAATTCACTTTCCGTTTATTCAATGAGGAGACAGAGAAAGAATTTTTATACACTAAGGATCATATGTAGAAATGGCATGAAGGAGGACAGAGATCAATGCTATAGACCTCATGGCAATGTAGCTTAAAATAAGTAAATAAAATAGTGAAATGTATGCTTTTCTGTTATTAAATCTGGTCTATATCCTTGGGTCAGTTTTATTTTTAAATTTTAATCATTTTTATTAAAACACTATGCTTAAAAGTTATCCCAAGTACATTTACCTGACACACAAACTACCCTAACTACACTATCCTAACAGAATTGTGTTGGCATGTGCCAATACCCTCACGTGTGTTTATGTAGCCATTCCACATCTTTATCAAAATTCACAGAGGAAAATAATTAATTATTCTGGTGGTATTGGAAATCAATATTTGGTTATAATGATTGCATGGATCCCACAAGCCTTCAAAAAGTTTGGAAAAGATAAAATTGATTACAATAACATCAGACCAAAACTGAGTTCTGGAGTTTTGTTGGATTCACAAATCACTATAACCTGACTACTTAGCTGAATTTCAGTGTTAAATGATGCTCACAACACACTTTCTGGTGTCCATCTTGAAAGCACTCATTATGCTAACTGTTTATGAGAATACCCGAGAACTAAGAGTAGCTGTCAATGACCTGATAATAATAATTGTGTGCCAGTTACCTGGAACTTATTGTCTTCCTCAGAATTTCTTCCATATCTTATCTTAATTGCAGTATGCAAGCTGAGGTGAGAGAGTCAGTCCTTAAAACCCCAACCCTGATAGTAGCTAGAGTTTAGTTATAATTGCTAAGAGAACTTGGTATCGGTTCCATTGCAAACTGACTTAAGTAGGTTCTCTAGAGTGAAGCATGTTTAATGGTTAATTTGACACCCAATAGGCAGAGGATGAGTTCATGAGGCATAAGATTTAAAACTCCACAAAGTACTAAGAATCACAGTGTGTGCCTGTTGAAACTCACTAAGATAATTACACAGGTGTGGCTAACTTGACAAGGCTTGCATCTAATCTTTTCCTGCCTCTGATATCCCTACCTAGCATAACACTTTGGCACATTCAGGGTCCTAAGTCTACCTTCTTTCCTGATAACCAGTTATATGTTAGTCATCACGGATTATGTCCTGATATTTAGGAAAATAACTGACATATTTTTGAAATGGTAATGATGCCCTCTTGCTCTTGAATTACAGTTTCTATGCAGACCACGCAGTCCTTGCACTTACATGGTAAGAACATTTGATTTTTCGGAGGCGGGATCATTCCTTTGTAGGTTTTCACATGTACATCAGGCTATCTGGCCTATGAGCATACAGATTCTCCTGTCTCAATTTCTCATCTCATCAAAGGAACACTGTGGATTATATGGGTTCTGAGGCTTTAAATTCAGAGCCTCATACTTGCACAGAAGCATTTTACCTTATGAGACATCTCTACAGAAAATCCTTTATTCCATAATATTCACAACAAGTTTCAAATATATAGTTTTGTTTTATAGGTATTACAGCTAGATAAGACTATTGTTTTTCTCCTTTGGTAGCTTACATAGCATTTTCTGATACTGTAGAAACTGGATTATAGTAAGGAGGCTTCCAGGTCAGATCCAGCATAAAAAATTCAGGTCCTGTGCCCTAAGTCTTCAGCAATTGTCTTCAGTAATAGGGTATTGCCTTCAACCTCAGAAAGGCATCCAAGGGCAGCATCAACAATGGGCATCATTGTAAGATAGCCTTCATGGTTCAATAGTGACACTTGCTGATAATAACCAACAGCTGTCTGAGTGGACTTAATTTTAAGGTCTACTCAATATGAAGGAAATCATGCAGAGTACCAGAAACATAATCAATTTCCTGGGGCTAATGAGGTCTTGGATCTCAGTAGAAAGTCCTCTACTTTGCTAGATCACTTTGCTTAACTACATCCTAAACTATCCATATGACCACAGTTAAGTTTATCTCTCACCCTTCATCACAGAAGACCAACCATCACAGAAGGCAACAACTGGACACAATGCAGATAACAACAGATCATGGGGAACCCAAGCCCAATGAATACATTTACATCACAACTCCCACAGCTAGGGTTTAGGAACATGCCAGAAGAGGGAATGAACAGAGTGAAAGAACCAGAATATCAGAAGTCTACGCTGACACCCCCTCTCTTAGAAATATGTGGATGCATAACCAAACCTAAGCCATGGCAGTATCAGTAGATATAGTAACATGGAAGGGGGAAAGTCTCACAGGGTCCTTCCAATAGACAAAGAACAGCATGCAACTAAAGAATGCTAGGAGAGGAGGGGTTATCCTCTCTAGGGATAAAGTTCCTGATTGGTTATTCAATACAGCGTGGTTAGATCTGAAATCATATACACCAAAACATCAAAAGAAGGACTCAGCAAGTTTAAGCAAATCTGTCTGTCTCTCCACCCCATCTCTCTCTCTCTCTCTCTCTCTCTCTCTCTCTCTCTTTCTCTCATGCATGTATAATAATAATCAAAAAAGAAGATGCAATCAATTTGAGAGTAGGTGGACATAGAATAGGGAGCTGGGAGAAAAATGAACAGAGGTAGTTATGTAATTATATTATACAAATAACAAAAAAATACCTGTTTTGGGTCATATCTATTCTAGCCAATCTGAGAACTTCTGTCCTCCTTCCCATATTCCATAGGAAGTTTCAACTGCATGATAATTGATACAAGAATGAAAACCAGCTGAAGTGTTTCTGTACATCAATATGTCTACTAAATTTTTTAGTATTTTATAAAAGATGATTTATTTTTATTTTTGTGCATTGGTGTTTTGCCTGTATGTATGTTGGTGTGACAGTGTCAGATATCCTGGAAGTGGAGTTACAGTTATGGACTGCCCTGTGGTTGCTGGAAATTGAACCTGGGTCCTCGGGAAAAGCAGCCAGTGCTCTTAACTGAATCATCTTCAGCCTCTTCATTTTTTTGGGGGGGTGATTATGCAAGTAATTTCATTAGTGTATAGGATATTGAAATAAGCATAAGCATAAAAATCTGGTTTTAATTGGTGACAATAAAACAGTTCCTGCTTTTGCTTCTCTAGTTTCTATGCCTTCCACTTTTATTCATTTTTAAATGTGTGGCGTCTTTTTATTCTGAAGAAGGACAACAATAGACCTGCTATTGTGCACAGGGAAAAGCCCAGGAGGCTTCCACCTCATATGACATTTTCTAAGGACATTGAGTCTATGATTATGATCATTGTATTTTTAAATTTTTAGCTATTTTAAAAGTCTTGACAATAAACCTATTGGTTCAGTCAGAGGATAGCTATGATGAATCTCTCTGTCTCTATCTCTGTCTCTGTCTCTGTCACTGTCTCTCTCTCTGTATGTGTGTGTGTGTGCATGTGTTGCTCAAATCTCAAAACATGTCACTCAAGAAAATCTCCAAATCACAGAGTAGAAATTAGTCTAACCCAGCTGCTGATTCCATTCTTAAAGTGTTACTCTCTGAGCAGTTGCTAATGTGGGTGATGCCTTTTTAAATGTGACAAATTTGGCAGCTGTTCTGTTCTACACTGAAATAACGGAAGAGGTGAAATATTAATGAAGAATAGCCCTAATGTCCAGAAATGATAGGAAAAAAAATAGCAGTTAAGAGTTGAAAGAAGCATGAAATGTGAATCAGGATTCCCACCAATGTCAGAGTCCAGCTGTCTCACCTTTGAGGGAGAAGCATTGTACCTACCCTAGAAAGCTGAGATGAAACAATTCAGATGAAATATGCAGGGGACAATGTAGATCAGAGTACCAACTCATATTACAGATACTTTACAGCAAGTGGTCTATGCCACAAGACTACAAAATGCCAAAGTTTTATTTCAAAGACATTGTAATTAAGCCTCTGGATTCTCTCTACCCTCTGCCTTAAGGTGTGTGTACACTTCTGTGAGGATAAGATGAAGGCAGACATCAGGAGGGCTCCATCCATCTTATATGCAGCCTCCTATTGCTACGGTGATGGGAACTGGGCATTTCGTTCTAACGATGCTTGTGGAGAATGACTGGTCATATGGCCCAGAGCATTCTAGCATTCAGCATGAGTTTTCCTGCAGCAGGTTTCCCCCACAGCCCCTGTTCTTCCTGCTTATTCACTCCACCAGTGTATCATTCATGAATAATTCCCTAATCTCCCTGAAAATTGCTATAAGCTACTTAATACCATCTAACAAATTCTTTCCTGTTTCAGTTTATGCTATTAATAGTGAAGACTGCAAATGCTATCTCCAATCAAGACCTTATCTGAAAATCATGCTGTAAACAATAATGCTATGTCAGCTATTTTCAAAGGAATAATTATATTCCTTTACTTCAAAACACAATAAAGATTCCTCAGGACACAAATCTCATGAATCAGATTGCTTGACATCTGTATAATAATGCTGGTATCCACAGTTTATTTTCGAGATTAAGTCCAGACTAAAATTCTCACCCGAAAAGAGAGTTTAAAAAGCATGATACCATTGTTTTACTCAAATTTCCTGGTCAAGAACTGAATTCCCATCACCAGTGAAGACTGCTGTTTAAAGTCAAACTAAATATTCATGTGCATGGTGTCGAAAAGCATCAGTATAAAAGGGCGTTATCATTACATAATATGGAAATAAAACACACATATCCAGGAGTTAATTATTTAATTTTTGTGGTTATACAATAATTCAAAAGATAAAACTGAATTCATAGCTTCTTTGAAATAGTGAAGCTGGGAAATAGAATATGTTCTATTTCCTGGCATAACTGAATGCGGGAATCTGAGTCTGGCTTTCAGTCTCCTCAATAAGTCTTTGCTTCATTTTCCAAGGGGGAAGTTTAACTTCTACAAGCCAGATGTGTATATCTACCCACTGGTGTAACCTAACACCAATGCTCTTTCCTGTCTGTTCAAGTTGTAAAGAACAGCTCATTAACGAGAAGCCCATGATCACCTCTGCGCCCACTGTCATGGTCTGGAAAGAACCTGTGCTAGGCCTGAGCTGATTCCCACAAGCAGCAGGATGTTTGGAGCTATGACTGGTACAGTGGCCATGTGATCAGAAAAGGAGAGGGGGGAAGAAATTATCCCCATCTACTTGAAGGATAAGACATCACATAAACAAAGGTCAGTTTTGAGATACTCCTTGATTTAATACAATAAGAGGCATTTCCAGAGCTTATTTTTATAAACTGCAATCCACATCTTTACATGTTCCCTTATTATGTACTTTCCATCTCTCTTACCTATTCACCTCAGCATATGATTTCTTCCCCTTCAAGGGAAGTCTGAACATACCAGAATATGCTACTACAAGCATTTAACAAGGGCCAACTAAACAAAGACCTGTAGACACACAAGTCAGGCACCTTCCAAAAGAGGTCACATTTGGTAACCGAAACCAGTGATTAATTTTCCTCATCTAGTATTTTAGTTACTTTACTTACAGAAGCAATGACTATAGTTATGGTGGGAAATTGTATTCATTTCTGTTTTATAAAAGAAAAATAGTTCAGTAAATAATAAATAAAAAGGGAGGAAAAAGACAAGTACTCAGAGACGAAAGAGGAGAAAACGGCTGAAGAAATACGTAAGTACAATTAAGTGTTGGGATTAAGGAAAGGTTGGAGATGACCTTTTAGAATTTCCAATTGAGTGTCAGGGGCCTGGAATAGCACCATAGACACTGTCAGCAAGACTTGCTGTACTTTCAGTGAGCAGCCCCTCTAGCTATTTTCCATACCCACAAACATTTGATAAGGTAATTCTTTCCTTTCTTTTCCCAATGATTCACCTTGCTGGTGGGCCTGACCATGGCGGCAGCAATTCCCACTGATTCCTTTTTACGTTTATCCTGGGGCAGAGTGGAGGGAAGGGTGTTATGTGGAGTGGTTTACAGTCAGGTATTGCAGGGGAGACCAAGAAGGATTATAATACTTTGCTGCCTTTTTTTTTTACATCCTAAATGAGATAATGGAAGTATTACCTCATGAGGAGGGGGAACAGAGGGCTTGGTGCACACATATGGGCTTTTTATCACCTACCAATACCTGTCTAAGCACACTCCAAATAGAAAATGCTGTAAGAGGCATGTGCTTTCCTTCTTTCTCTGTATACCAGTTATTAATATCTGTCCCTACTGAAATACCAGGCACGAGTGAGAAGGAAACATGAAACACATTAAAAACCTGCTTAGGAGTTTATTAGCGGGGGCATGTACAGGCTTGGGGAAGTCAGTGTGCAGAGAGAGAGAGA
>LOEQ01004263.1:33570-52855 GCA_001685075.1 Bramus lutescens
AAATGGGAGGAGGAGAGGAAGTGGAAATTTTGAATGGTATTATTTATAAAGCAAATAAAATAAAATAAAATATTTGAGAAAAAGAATAACAATAAAAAATTCAGAGCTTAATCAAGACACTATGTACATTTCAAAACTTTCAGAAATAGGTTATCTCTCTGACAACACTCTAAGAATGGAATCAGTAAAGTCTAGATGATAAGAAACTCAACAAAACTTTAGAGAAAGTTATTTAGAACTTGCTTTCTTCCTAAATAATTTGTAAAATAATGAATAAAGCATAAGGTAGGAAAAGAAAAGAGAATTAGGAGTGGGACTGTCAATGACAAAAAAAATACATGAAAATTAATCAGGTGCAATGCTTAAACTCTAATTCAAGCTAGGCAAATATAGGAATAACTACAGGATAATTAGTGAAATCTGAATGTAGTTTGGAAAACAGTTAAAATTATTCTGACCAAATCAGTAATAAATAATATTAAGTCAATATTAGTTTAAATTGACTTTATAAGGTAATTGATTTCATTTTCACAATAGTATTATGTTAATCAGAGCCATTATCTCTCAGAAATACAAATAGAATTATCTAATGCATGAAAAATACAACTGTATAATCAAAACAGGATTAGCCACATGTCATTAAGTGGATATCAGACATACAGAGATTTATGATAATAGTCTCTCTACCTTTGTGTGGTTTTGAACACTTTTATGATAAAACATTACATAATGACAAACAAGCATGACTTTCAGTTTTTACAAAGGCCCAATGATCCAAATAGCAATAAATCAATGAATTCATGAAAAATATGCAAAACAATTTGCATATAACAAGGGGAGCTAGAGTTGAGCTCAGCAAGACGAAAACAAAAGTAAAAATATGAAACCAAATTATAAATTACCTCTGTGACCTAAGTCAGAAATTATAATGGCAGGGAATTCAAGAGTTTTGGAATGAAAGTCAATCAGAGAAAAAAAAAGGGCTATGAAAAATTAAAACTTCACATAATCGTAAATACAGTCTTAGAGAATTAACAATGCAAAGTCAAATTAAACATAAGTTTTTGTATTCTTTCTAAAAAGCAATTTATCATTCATGACTGATTAAAATTATAATCTTCATAGTTTTTCCTCCCATTCTTTCCAGTGATGGCTTTGTTAGACAAGGCTCGAATTTTGCCCATTGTACCAGGGAATGAAGCCACCATGTGGAACTGGTACTGACAGGCACAGTGTCAGGCCAGATTCAAAGCAAGCCTCCTTCCTGGGCAGAAATTTACCACCCTATCCATTTAAGCTCAGGGCCAGGGACAGGCCTATCAAAGTAAAGCAGTAAGCTACATGGAAATAGCAGGCAACAGTTTTCAAGGCCCTTATGAACCAGAGAATAACTTGAAACTTTAAGTTTCATCTCTGAAAATTAGACTTCTAGGCACAATTCCATTTGTCATCTTGTGTAAATAGGAAAAACGAGAGCCTGAGATAATACGCTTCTAAGAAGGGTAAGAAAGTCTCCCGTGTCGTTCCTGCACGCAAATATGTGAGAGGTAAGTAATTACCATCATCGGACTGTTAAATGGGCGTGGTCTCAGTGAGGAACCAGTGTGAATCAAGAATGAAGAGGGGGAGAAATCGGAGTCCTGTGGCCTTCAAACAGGGTGCTTTCATGGTTTCATTCCAGCCAACAGTTCCAAAACTTAAGCACAGCTTTTTGTGGGGGTTTATATTTTTAGAGCTAGTCAGACATCTAGACATAATAATAATGTGAAATATTTCAGGATTGAATCATTAGCAAGACCTCCTCTCGATAACATCATTGTCTGTAAAGTCCCATTGATGGCCATATTCTGCCTAGGAATCACATATTTCTAAACCTATAATTCGTTGTTTCAAATCATCCTCTTCCCACGAATTTGATACTTAATTTTGCTGAGAATAAACTAAAATAGTTTATTCGACTTATTGTTTTAGACCCTGCTATCATGTTTTAATCTTCCACCGGTAATCTTTTAAAATATGTGCTATTTTTAAATGCTCGCTCCATTTCTATCAAATATTTTTGCCAAGGGGAATATAAAAATGAAAATTAACATCTGTGAATGTAGTTTGAGAGGAAAGCCTGTGGACTGAGGTATAAATTGTGAGTAAAATATTTCCTTTTCTTGGAGCAGTTCGAACACCATAATAGTTAAACTCAAGGAAACAAATTTCATTCCCTATGAATTCCCAAAGAGTAAATGGTAAACAAGATATTTATCTCACTGGAGTAGAAGACACTGTAGATCACTGTGCTGAACTTAATCTCCAGGGATAAAAGTCTAATATGATCCCTACTAGTTAGTGAGCAATGCTATAATCATGTAAGATGATAAGACTAATGTCTCTAATACTAAGCCTTGGCCTCAAGAGGCACATAAGTGGGCGAAACACCTGAGAGTCAGCCTGGCACTGAATTGGTGGTAATTCAATGAGTCTTCAAAGCTATAGTGATAAAAGATGGTAAACCCACAAATGTATGGGAAGACAGGTTGTTATATAGAGAGAAGATTGGGACAGAAATTGGAAATTAGCTTCCGGTCTTGGCTCTGCAGCCAACAAGCTATAAAAAAAACTCTTTCTCCCCTAGTTCATTATTTATTTACTGTTCATACCTTGCCTATTTCCAAAACAGATTGGAGGTGGCTTTCAATAAAAACCACTAATGTATCAGAACTCTTTTACAAGGTAATAACACAGATAAAAAAGCAACTAAGACAAAGAAAGTCGCAGCAGCAAATCTAAGCTGTGGGAATACAGGGAGATAGGAAAGTGCTGATGTGAGCTTCTCAGCCAGATGGAGCCAGGAGTGAGTGTGGCTGACACAATCCATGGCTGTGTGTTCCTCACTCACCAAAGTGGGATTGAGACTGCCCTGCAATCATCACAGGATCGTTCCTAAGTCCAGGTGTCTCTGTTACAAATAAAGTAACGCATACATTTCTGAAAATAGACCTGTTCTTTCCATATAATCAAGCAGTATCACAGAACTTAAAGGAAAGTGTTATATTGGTTCTTTCAGTAACAACACACACAATTCTGCAGTCAGGGAAGAGTAAGAATGAGCAGCAAAGCTAATAAAAATCCCTTCGAATTATTTCATTTCATTTGCAGATAATTTAAATTTCAAAAAGAGAAACTGTATTTTCAAGACTACTCAAAACCAGTAGACTTGTGAAAATTTGTGCACAGAAAGTCTGAAATTTGCAAGTTAACGATAAAATGTACACAGATCAGCCAAAACGAGTAATTAGAACCTGAGGTTAGCTTGCATGAAAACAAACTGGGACCAGAGAAAGAGCGCAGACTGCAGAACTGTGTCAACAGACTGCACTCCTCAGCTGCATCCGTATACTTTAGTTGCTGTTGCTTAATGAGGCCAGCTATGAAAGTACTCAGGGGAAAAATACGAACCAACTTGCCATCCATCTTCTGTTGACATGATACCCTATTTTCAAGGCAATGTGAACTATTTCCTATCAGAGAAATTCACTGGAGCACAAGTTGTATATTCTATGGACTCCTCTTGGAAATGTACAGGCAAGATTCACAGTGGGTTAAGACTGTTGATGTCCTGTGAACTACCAGAACACAGAACAGCCTCATATGGAAAATGTCTCTTTTGCCCAATTGTGGCATAACTGCTACGGGGAAAACCAGGTTTTTTGTTTGCTTGTTTGTTTGTTTTCTGATTGAATTTTAGATCCAATCTAACGGAGGGAATCCATACCTGGTTTAGAAAAAATACGATAGGGGAGGTCATAAACTTTAGTAGGCAACTTAGTGCTGCAGTTTAGCTAACGTCAAATAGCACTGAGCAGCTTCTAAAGACAGATGTTTATATCTATGGATAATTGCCACTCTCAGACTTGGTCAAAGAAACTTGACTTTCCAGCAAACTTCAGTGAACACATTGGTTATTGCAAAAGTTGTTGGCAACAAGTGACATTTGAGAGCTCAGACCTAAACAAGACATTTATAAAGTCATCATCAAGACTCAGGTAACATTGCTAAAAAGATGGAAATAGCATAAGAACTGTAAGATGTCGAGAAGGCATGTCAAGCGCAATCTTTTAGGCTATACATGATCACTATGCTATGGCAATCACTAACTACCAATGACTGCAAATGTTTTTACTTGGCTGCACAAGAATGGGCCCATCAACAGGCAATCACACTCCTTAGGACAACAGAGAGAAGGAAATGCAAAGGTGAATACAAAGAAGCTATCTGTGACTAGGACACAGTGGGTCTGGCCCACATGACTCTTTACTCTGTTATGATATTGTTGCAACTATGATATTAGACTGGATAAAGCAGAAATGCTAAATCATTCATGATACTGGTTTTGTTTCCACTGTGTAGAGAAGGACTAAAAGGCTAGGGAAATAAAATAAAGCAAGTAATGTGGGACAGTTATGGACACAAGTTATTCACTGAAAATGTACAGGAGAAAGAAAAATGAGTCAAAATTGGGGGAAAAAAAAACAACAAAAATCCCCATGATACATCCAGGAAATGGGCAGGAAAACCACTGAAAACTTTCCTGAGGTTACAGAAGAAAATCAAAAAAAAACTTCTTTAGGTAAAAGAGGACTCATGAAAATATATATATATATATATATATATATTATTTACATACATAGGTAAATATATAACTCATTCTCTTTATATATGTGTGTGTGCATGCAACCTTTTAAAAAATGGTGTGCCTAATCATCCTTCCCTTTAAAAATTAATGTTTTTAAACTCCATATTTCTGCACAAGAGAAAATTTGTTACCAGAGGGAATTTATCAATGTTAGAGGATGTCTTTGTAGTTATCAATATGGATGTGTTTATAGCAAGATGTGGAATTTCCCTCTGTATTCTGTGAATACCACTGGTTAATAAATAAACTATCTTGGGTGTGCTCAGAGCAGAATAGAGAGAGGTAGGCAAAGAAAACTAAGCTGAATGCTGTGAGAAAGAAGGAGGTGTCAGGAGAAGCCATGTAGCTCCACTGGAAACAGATGCCAGAACTTTATTCAGTAAGCCACAGCCTCGTGGCAATACACAGATTAATGGAGGTGGTTTAATTTAAGATATGATTTAGCCAAAAATACACTTAAGCTATTGGCCAAACACTATTGTGAATAATATGGTTTCTGTGTGATTATTTTGGGAGTCTGGGCAGCTGGGAAATGAACAAGTGGCTTCCCACAACAATAGCACATAAAGGACAGCAGTTAGTGATGGTGTTAAATATCTAATGCAGAGATCCATCTCTATAACAAATGGTTGTCAGTTCAAAATTTCACGCTTCGATGGTTGAATATCATGTGTATATATAGAGGACCAGCCTTTCATCATGGGATAATAATACTTTAAAATTCTTTCATTGAAGAAGTTTCCCTCAACCACTTTGGTTCCCAAGGTATTAGTGAAAGATGGACAGATGTTCATTTAAAATCATCTGTGATGTTCTTCAGATACATTTCCATCCACTTTAACTTTAAAAACTTTATATGTGTTCAGTTGACCTTCAGTTTCCACACACCCATTATATTATTTAGCCTTTCATTATGATCTGTTTTTATATCTTATATTTGTTCATTTGTTTTTCTTTGAATTTCTTCCATAGATACCCATTTTGGCTCTTGTTGTTACATGAATTTCTGAATTTAGCCATAAGTATTTCTGTTCCTGTAACTTTACTTATTTCCTGATATCTCAAAGTTTTTTAATCTCAAATGGCATCCAGGGCAGACAAATAAATGCAAGATCACTAACAAGAGCTCTTTGAGTGTGAAATGAAATTTTTCAATATTTGGTGCTGCATTTTTGCTTCTAAAAGTCTTACCTTTATGCCCAAAATATACATAGTTATGTTGAAAATCCAGATATTGTCTTTAGATTTAATAATATTCTGGTTTAAAGAATATAAAGTACATTAGAAGGAAACAAAATAATTAGAGTCAAAACAATTGCCTTTAAGAAAGAAATATTCTTTTACATGTTTTTTTACAATTTTTATAATTTTCATGGGGAAAGCACTGACACAAACAAGATACTAAGAATCTCATTTCCTTGATATGTAGACCAAATGCTGCATGTTTAAAAAATTCCTAAACCATACTCTTTAGTTTGCAAACCTTTAGAAAACTCAGTTAAACCTTTCAAAAGTCCCCATGTGCCCATAGTAAATCTGATTCAAATGGGATATTATTGTAGAAAATTTGCCCTTTGCTGGCTGTTTCAAATGCCATTTCTATCTGAGGCTTCTTCTGCATGGAGACATTAATATATTTTTCTGACATTTTTCCTCATGATTGACATTCTCCAGAAACTACTCCCAAGCTATTACTTTCATTAACATTATTATTACTTTTGACTGTCATAAAGATCAAAAGACATTTTCTACAAAGACAAAATTCTCTTCACATACACACACACACACACACACACACACACACACACACAGAGGCTGTAGAAACTAATTTGTTCCCAAATACTAAAGGTCGGCCAGATATCAATGACTTGTGTCCTTCCAGACTCTAGACAAAAGGGAATATTTTCACTGATGGTTTGCATTTCATATTTATATTCTAAAGCAGGAGAGAAGGAGATATCCTTTTCCTCCACAAAACGTAAGTTCCTCATTATTAGGACAATCAGGACCATTTCATGTATTGCATTTATTTTTCTTTGGTGTTAATGGAAAGCCGCATTGCACAGTTACCTAAAGATGGTCTCAGAACATCTTCATTTAGCCCATGCTGAAAGATATTTCAGTAATTTCTTCACTGGCTTCTTGTAGCATGCATCCATATGCTCAACTGTACATAAGTCTATCTACATGCAAACTGAGAGCAACCCACTTTTTCCTTCTTTTTGCAGAGTATCCTGTACTTTGGGATATATGCAATGTCAGAGTTTCAATAATTGAAAATGTCATCCTCTTTCTGTGATATATTTGATTAAATCATGTGGAAAAGAAATAGAAATTCTTTAGAATTTTATTAAGATCAGTCAGTACATAAAATGCTCTGTCTCCTAGTATCACATATTTATTGAATACCTCCTATGTGTCAGGCACTTGGCCAGGGGTTCTACACATGTCATTTTATTTGGCTCTCCTGTGTCTTAGAATTATGTGCTGAACAAATCATTCCTTTCAATAGATATAAATATACCTTTAGCCCATTTCAAGACATTTGGACCATGTGAGTAATCTGTAGTTTAGAGAATGTTGGCAAGTATACTGTATTTCATTTTCAGACTCGCCTATCATATTCTCTAGGTCTCTGACTCCTCTCTCTCTCCCCCCTCCCCCTCTTTACCCTTACTTCTCTCTCTCTTTCTCTCTCTCTCTCTCTCTCTCTCTCTCTCTCTCTCTCTNNTCTCTCTCTCTCTCTCTCTCTCTCTCTCTCACACACACACACACACACACATTGATTATTAATTAGCTGGATATGGCTGAAGTAGTAGGTGATTTTTGAGGCTATAGGTTCTGAATTCCATAGAGAGGAGCCACTTAAGAAAGCAAATGGTCATTATGTCAACCAATGACATTTCATGGGCAATAAACAAAGATGAACAATGCTAAGCCACTAAGATTTTATTTGTTCCTTTGTAACAGAAGAATTATCTAACCCATTCAATATAGCAACTGGTAACTAAAAAAGGGGGCACTGTTTTAATACAGAACTGAAAATGTATGTGTGCTTCAAAGATTCTGGAAGAGTCTGAAAAGAAATTTAATTTGACAGCTGAAACATAGGACTCGTGTTATTCAAAGCAAATATTTGGTATAACTATAACCCATAAGCATTTCAGCAATCATCCCTACCTCTTCTAGGTAGCAGCAGCAGAAAAAAAAAACAGCTAGAAGCATAAAATCATTACTGTGTGGTAGATACTATCGGCTGCTTTGACGAAGCATTGCAATGAAGAGATGACCTGAAAACAACTGGCTGGTTTACAAATAGTAAAGAAAAGGAATGGAGAGTCAGAAAGCAGGGTATGTATTTCTAGAAAAGCTAGCAGTCTCTAGACAAAAACAGCGAGATACATAATTTTTAAAAATTTTATTGCTATTAATTTAGAAAAACTCAAGTAAATAAAATGTATGGAGACAAACATCAAACTATGATGACAGCATTTATTTGCAGTCTGAAAGTCATGATTAACTTCAGGGAGAAAGGTAAAGAGTTATAAAATTAAGGGAGGTTTGAAAAATAACTTTTGGAAAGAAATATGGATATTTTGGCATAGGGTAGTAACTTTAAGGAAACTTCACATGCAGCAGTGAGGGTTGAGCTTCCTTTCCTCATAAATCTGCCTGGGAGCATTAGGTCATCATAATACACTATGCCTAGTGAGCAGTCCCCCAAAGAGGAGGATGTTTGTAAAAAGTCAGGTACAGGTACCACAAGCCTCATGGCAATACATAGATTCACAAAAATTAGTTCAAGAAGTAAGAGTTAGCTAGAAATATGCATGAGTTAATTGGCCAAGCAGTATTGTAATTAGTATAGTTTCAGTGTGATTATTTCAGGTCTGGGTGGCCAGGAAATGAACGAGCCTACACACATCTGTGTTTTTGTCCTCAGTTTTCTCAGAGCTTGCATCACTGAGATTAACCTGTCACCATTCTACCAAAGCACATTAAGTGTTTGGGAAGGAGAAATAAGTTGTCTATTTTGTTAAGCCACAGGCAAGAATGGTCTTAGCCAAGGAGACCGAGAAAGCCCATTTCCACTCAGAGAACCTGCTGAGTTCAGAGCCTAGATAGGATGTCTGGGTGTCTCCCTTCGCATATTGTTAAATGTCATTCACATGTGTGAAGAAGGTAGCTAAGATGCACTCTCTGCCCTTTCACCATTCCTTTTTCTGTTGGACACAACGCCAAACTATCTTTGCAAGTTGCTGAAAAGGTTTGATGCTGTAGATAGGGTGTGGGTTAAGGAAAGGTCAGGCTAAATGACAGATAATATGTCTCTTCCAACTATGGCCTCTAAAAGACCTCTTGCAAACCTTTGTCTTTCAGATAAAGGATTTCTTTCCTTCTCTGTTTCTCCTTTCCTTCTCTCCACTGAAGTCAGACAATAAAGACATCCAAAGACTAGGGGAGCACAGAATTTGCCAAGCAAGTGAAAGGAACCCAAATCTTGGAGTCACAACATCCAGGGACCGTTTACCAGGAGAACATCACAGTCCAGGCTAGTTCTAGGGAAGTTATTTGGCCAAACCATTACATTTCAGGGTTAATTTGTTTTGAAGTTACCAGCAAATCTTACGCTAACTCAAGTCCTCCCCAATAGCTCAAACAACCCAGGGCAATTGGTAGCCTTCTAGGGCCATCTCTTCAAAAGAACTGAACTGACAGAGGTGTTCCAGTAAACTAAGCAGTATGTAAGGTACGAAGAATTTCATAGTGGTTTAGTTTAAACCTCAGATTTAAAAACTTTGAAATTACATCACAATACAAACAAACATACAAGAAGTCTTTCTGAAGCTAGAACAGAAATACATATTCTATCGACCAATAAAATACCTATATCAAACTTTGTGTTCATTTTTATCAGCTATGTGTTAAATCATAGTGAATGAGTTTTAAAATGGCGGGCAAGATGGTTCAACAGGTGTATTCACTTGAAGAAAAACCTGATAACCAGATGATTTGATTCCATAAATCCTGCATTAGTAGGTAACAAATGACTTCTAAAAGTTGACCTCTGACCACACACACACACACACACACACACACACACACACACAGTAACACACACATACATGCAATATACACACAAAGACACAAACTAAAAATATATACATATTAAAAGAAGAGTAAATATACAAAGCACTATCAAAGTCAGAGGAACATCAGTTGACCCTCCTTTTTTTCTAACATGTAGGCAGTATAATGGATTATGAACAAATCCAAAGCAAGAGAGTCATTGAAATGTTAAATGGCAGTTGCTACAGAACATGTTTGAATAGAAAAATTCCTAACGAGTAGCTCTAAATCTCACACCAGCCATTCAAATGCCAAGTGTAACTGAAATAGTGCTCGGATCAGGGAGCTGGCAAACCCACAGATGCCTGGGAGCAGCCTTGTAAGACTATAAAGAGCTGAAGACTCTGAGTGGGTTACCTGGAGATGGAGGCATTAGGCTATGAGAGCACACAACGTGCACTAATGTCTAATGAGAAATCTAACCCCAAGCTACTTGACAAATGATTATTTCTCAGAATGGCTAATCATAGATGGAATTAAGAAATGAAATACATTAGAATTAGTGTCATTATAGAAATCAAATTGTACTTATTTAACAGAAAAAAATAACCACCATAAGATATTTTTTACTGGGAGTTTGCATAGATTTATTGACTACTTTTCTTTGAACGTTGGAGTTATACTCGATTTTACTGACAATATATTATGATCCAACAGAATTGATTTTTTCCTTTCTGCTCAGACATGATTAGGTGCTGACTGTAGACATGAACAATAGACATCTGGTAACAAACGGTCTGTTGTCACAGGAGAGAAGCAGAGATCAACAATCCTCCTCCTATGGGCATTTCACAAAGACTGATTTAGTCATTGTGGAAGGACTAGTGAATGATCCTCTGTCTGGTCTGTGTTGGTCTGTACAAGATATTTCAGATTATCCTGATATAGAAAATATTTTACGCATTTTATTAGCAACTTATCTTATTGTTTTGATAAAATGCTTGGCGCAAGTACCTTATTTTGTCTCCCAGTTGTAGGAGAGAGAGTATATTATTGCAGGAAAGGTGCGTGATGTAAGGGTGACTGGTCATTCTGAGTCAGAAAATAATGATCCATGAAAACTCATGTTCAGTCCAGGACACCAGTGATGCTACCCAAGTCAAGGTGTGGAGGGTTCTTCTCACTTCAACTAACCTCATTTATATAATATTTCACAGTTGGGCCTAGAGGCTTTTCTTCTATGTAACTCTTAGATCCTGCCAGGTGGCCAACCAATATTAACCACCACAAAGTCCCTTGCTTTTCAAGTTAACACCCAAACATACCAATTTTGAACCTTCTACTCTTTCTCCCTGTAATCTTTAACAATTCTAACCTTGTTTAAAAGTTCAAGTCTCATCTCTGAAACCCCATAGCATCAGAAAATAAATTATAGACTTCTAACACATAATGGCACAAAGTAAATGTTCTATTCCTGAAAGCAAAGAGTTGAGAAATAACCAGAAAAACTGGACCAAACAGGACTAAATTCCAGCAACACAAACACCACATTCTGCAGAACCACATTACTCATGATGGAATCATCTGAGTTTCCAGGAGCTTAGACGACAATGCCTCTCAAGCTCTACTGTTTGCAGCACATACAGCCTCTCCTCTTAGCTGATTTCCTTAGCAAATATCCCATGGCCCTGGCACCTCCAACTTCCTGAGGTCTACTGTATCTTAAGCTTTACCTTCACACTTTACATAGTGTTTTCTCATGCCTTGTTGCAGAGTCTGCAACCCTGCCACCACATATTACCTGGCCTCAGGAAATCCATGAAGTCATTACACAGTACTCCATGACTTCCACAATATTGCATCTGTAATGTTTTTGAAGCTGGACCACATGGATGATGCTGCCAGGTTTTGCTACTGACATTAGGTGAAGTCTTACCAAAAGGGCACCTTTCCTATTATACCAGTGCTGAATATAAGGTTTCTCTTTAATAATTACAACCACTGCATGCCTTGTCCATGCCGTCACTGCTTCCATGAGTTCATATGTGCATCAGTCCTATCAGGCCTGGAAGACATTTTCCTTGGAGTTGTCTACTACCTTTGGCTCTTACCATCTGTCTACCTTCTCTTTTGCATAGATTCTGAGCCTGAGGGGAGGGATTTGATGAAGATATCCTTATAGGACTGAATGGTGAGCACATGGTTTGCTTCTGGGTCTCTGTGAAATAAGAAGCTTCTTTGTTGAAGGTTGATTAAGTTGGGGTTCCAAGAACAGAAAGGGGGAAATAGATGCAGGGTCCTATCCTTAATCAAGAAACTATTTGCAATTGTCACCTGCTGGCAAAAATAAAATCAATTTTCTCCAATAGAATAAGTCTGGGTTTATCAACCGTGCTCCAGGGCAGGCCTCATTCCCAGAAATAGTTGGAAAACACAAAACAAATTCCATGTCTTTTGTGTGATTTTTGTTTTGTTTCATTTTCTTTGGCTTGCGCTGTGGGAGCTCCTTCAGCCAATAGCCTTTAAGATATAAACCCATTTGGTCATGATCTCTTATGCTATAAATGTAACTTTATAGTGTGCACTTGCTCTCTCGCTCTGCCTACACTTTCTGCCTGGTCGCCCCACCTATATTTCCTTCCTGACTACTGGCCAATCACTGTTTATTAAAGCAATACAAGTGACAAATCTTTACACAGCACTTCAAGTGCTGTGGGACAATGGTCTTCTAACCTGTAAAGATTTGTTGCTTGTATTGTTTTAGTTAAACAGTGATTGGCCAGTGGTCAGAAAGAAAATATATGTGGGGTGACCAGGCAGAAAGTAATAGGACAACAAGACCAGAATTCAGGGAAGAGGAAACACTGAGTCTGCAGTCATCACCCAGACACAGAGGAAGCAAGATGAGAATGCCTCGTTGATAAAAGGTACCAAACCACGTGGCTAACACAGACAAGAATTTGGGGCTAGTTTAAGATGTAAGAGCTAATAAGAAGCCTGCACAAATAGGCCAACCAGTTTATAATTGACATAAGCCTCTGTGTATTTGTTTGGTACTGAATGGCTGTGGAAATGGACATGACAGAAATCTCAGGCAACAGGCTTGTGCATTTATTTTCTTTTGTGGTCTTATTATTTGTTTGGTTTTGTGTGTGTGTGTGTGTGTGTGTGTGTGTGTGTGTGTATTCCATGGAATTGACTAGAGAGGAAGTTTGAAAGGAACTCTGAGGATTTAAGAGATAGAAAACATGACAAAAAGTTATTTTATAAAAACTTTTAAATATATCTAAAATGACAATTACAATTTTTTCAGAATCTCTGTTGGCTGGAACTTAAAAATCTTTCATGCATTTTTTATTAACAAGCTATACATATTTTTGTGTCTTTCTGTCCACTGTTTTATTTTTTGGTTGCTGTGGACATAGATAAGTGCCGCAGTCACACTACAACCTGAATGTTTTCATGTCTTGAAATATATTCTGTTGAATAAATTAACCTGTTACCTTCAAAGTCAACTTCTTTAGGTTCTTGGGACTCTCTAAAAGTGAAGCCAGCTTGTCTACCAGAATATCACACAAGTAGCCTCTACCCTGATAGAATATTTGTTTCTTATATAAATCTAGTGGGATAGGTCTCTGACATACAGGTCTTTCTTAGCATTTTTGTTTTCCAGATTCTCATCCAGAATAACCCATTAAACTCTGTTTATAACATTCTAGAGATTTTTCTAGTCCAAAATTGTAAGCTACTCAACACTGTTTTTGACCAACAGTTCCAAAGACCTAAGAACCACATGAATCATTTATCACAGCGAATGTTCAATTTTTAGGTACTAATTTTCCATTGTTAGTTACTTTTCTTGCTACAGTCAAAGTATAACTTTCTAATATGAAAATAAATTCTTCTCTCCCATGATGCATCCCAATAACAGTTTCCCTCCCTCCACTTCTCCCAACTTTCCAATATCTCCGCTCTCCCTGAGATCTATCTCCTTACTCCATTTCCCTTCAGAAAAGAACAGGCTTTCAAGGGACAACAGCCAAAAATCCAAAACCACAAAACAATATACAATTAGACAAGGCAAAAGGCCTCATATTGAGTCTAGACAAGGCAACTCAATAGCAAGAAAAATGTCCCAAGAACAAACAGAAGAGCCATAGCTATACCTGCTCCAACTGTTGAAAGTCTCACAAAAGCACCAAAACTAGCAGCTATAATATACATGCAGAGGATCTAATGCAGACCTATGAAGACCCTGTGCTTGCTTTTTATATCTTTGTGAGCCCATATGTGCCCTGCTTAGTTGATTCAGTGGACTGTGTTCTCCTGGTTGACAAAAGATACTGAAGGACGGAAGGTTAAATTTGGCTTTCATTTCCAGGAGGTTGAGTCAAAAATGACAGGATATGCATGAATGCAAATGAGGTGGCTGGACAGAGCATGTGCACAGGCTGTAGGCACTGGTCCTCAGCTCACGCCCCACTTTTTCAGCATGCGAGGTCCCTGGTCATGAACCCCTACCCCTGCACTTAGGGTGCAATTCCTTACTGGCATGTCTCAAGGCTTATCTCTTAGGCTATTCAAGATCCTGCTAAGTTATCAATATTGAAACAACCTCTGATGACATCTTTTCTTTCTCTTCTTTCTTTCTTCTCCACTGCCCTTCTTCCATTTCATTCTCATTCCTTTCTCCTTTTTCTTTTTCTATTCTTTCCTGTCCCTTCATTCCTCCATTCTTCTTTCTCAACTTCCCTTATCTTTTCCTTCCCTTTCTTGATTTGTTCTATTGGCCCACATCATAGTTGATTTTGCAGATACTTTAAATGCTTAAGAGTCTTGAAAAGGTAAAAAATCACCAACGTCAATTTGAAACAAGACTTCGCAATATTGGCAACACAGAAACACTAGTGAGGGAAATGAGAAGTCTTTTCCTTTTCTTGTCTCCATGGATGATTTCTTTTCTCAACCTCTGAACCATTTTCCCACTCTTTCACCCTGTATTCTCTTCCATCATGTTGTTTCTACCCTTAATCCTTGTTCTTGTCTTGGTTCCAAGCAGTGCACGTTGGCAGTTTCTACTTCTCCCACTAAACTCTCAGTGAGTAAACAACCAGTGTCTTTCTTTCATTTTATACTTTTCCTTTTATAAAATTCCCTAAGAATCCCAGACATAGGCTTTATGACCTTCCATAGACCTGAGACAACACCCATATGTAGGCACAGAGATGCCTTCATTTACTGATGCCCCTCATCATTCTCTCTACCTTCCGGTGCTTCAAGTGAAACTAGTGCAATGTCAAGCTTTCTTTTATTTCTTTCTAATGTTGCAGCTGGGCCAAATTGTCACTACAGTCAAGCAAAGCCTAAATCTTCCAGCCTTTACCCCAATATGCAAAAAGGGATAATAGTACCCATCCCTCTGATCTGTCTCTTACAGAATACACCATGTAAGGACCATCCATTGCAGACCCTGGCATATTGAAGACATTTGAGATGAGTTCTCTGGCACTTCCCAGCTTTCTTTTTCAACTTTACAATGGCCAGCATGCATGCCTAAAATTATTACTTCCATAACACCCTAGGTAAGCTAATACAGCTTCCTCTCTCTGTTTTATCTTAAACTTAAATAAAGGCTCCTAAGGCGTGGGATAATGCTAAGAACAACTTCCCTCTGTTTGCCTGCCTAACAAGGACAAATGACTCTATCTCTGTTGTTTATGTGAGTGCCTGATAATGCATATTCAAGAAAAGCACTTAGCAAGAACACACATAAATATGGCTATAATGTGTATTCAAACTACTCTATTCCCAAGGCCAAGTAGACAAATGAAGGATGAAAACAGGCAAAATAGGTCACTAAAATTAGCCTGCACTGTTTGTGAGGCAGATAATAATAATACTGTGTGTTGTCTCTTAGCGCCTGGCTCTCAAAGAGTTCCGGTTACATAAGAAAGATTTATTGCATGAATAAGATACTAATTTTCTCTCATCTTAAAGTGATGTCTGCTAGTCTGGAAATGTAAGTCATAGAGATGTATTGCCCAAAGTGCAGTTTCTGGAAGGTCCTTTGCCTTCCAAACCGTGATATTTGAATATTATATAAAGTCGATTTATATTCCTTAATTCTACACAAACACTGGAATTTCTTTTCCTGAACTACCTGCAATCAACTCCTGAGGGAACAGCGTAGCACCCAGAAGTTATTTATCCTCAAAGATATATACAAGAAAAGAGAATACTTGATAACAAAAGAGGAATTAACTGGAACTATATCAATCTCCCAAGTCACATGGGAGATAGATCTTTGTGTATGAAGGCCTATTTTTTTCTTCAATGGAATGAAGAAAATAAAAATCTACTAAGTATTTGTTATTAGGGAATAGCTTTACAAAAAGCTTCAAATTGCATATCACTCATTGTTCATTTAAAACTGCTATTTTTATTTGGGAATAGACAAAGTTATACCCAAGATATTTCTTATTTGTTCTGGTCACTCATCTGGCAAATGGCACCAGTGAGTTCCATCCCAGTTGATGAGTGGATTTAAAACTTCCACACTTCCCCACCTACTATGGTTTGTATTTGCAACATAGAGAACATCTTGTTACCAAAATCACACCAAAATTAAGGTGTGATTGCATGGGTAATAATCTTTCTGTGCTTGGAAGCAGTTGCTTGGGGCCTGCAGGAACAAAGTCCCCGTGGATAGGGGATGTGGCTCCATCATAGGTCTCACCAGCATATGGACATCCCATCGTTAGAAGTAGTTAGAGCTAAACCTTTTTATCTGTAGAGTATTGCAGCAGTCACAAAGTCAAGTTGGTCCTGAAGTATGTTAAGCTAATCTGAGATTTCTGTAAGGTGTTTAAGAGATGGAGAGACGGGGGGGTTAATTGATGCAAGGGAGGTTGTCTGTGTTGGCTACAACCATTTATGGTCAAGTTGGGGAAGCTGCATACGAATAGTACTTGGTGGGAAGAGTAACATGTTGGCAATTGAACACAAGGTCTCACATATGCTGAGGAGTACCCTACCACTGAGACACAGCCAATCCTCTAACAGTATTTTAAATGGAAGCAGCTGTTCCTGTGTTCCAAATGATAGGTCCTTAGATAGGACATCACCAGGAAAATAACTTGAGGGAGTCAGAGTATTATAGAGGCATTCGGAAGACCCTGCTGTTTTTCTTATATGGACTTAGCCTTGGACATTTTCCTGTTGCTCATGTCTTTGTAATGGTTCTCCTTTTTCATTCTTTGGCTTCTTGTGGTCTGTCTTGATACTGGAAGACATGACATGTGTCTATCACCTTGCAAATGTCCACCAAGCTAAACAAGTTGGTTGCTCAGAACTGTTGCAGGAGAGTAATGAACTTGTTGCTTACCTTCAAGGAACACAAAATGGAAGTGAGAACAAATCTTGAAAACTGTGCAGCTGTAAATTCCTTATATGATTTCACTCAGATGATTTTCATCCCTTATTTGTCTTTAACTTAATATTAAGTGAAAGAGCACCTTAAATAAAATAGTAAAATATGGAAAATTAAGTGCATCTTCAAGGTTATTCTTACTCTCTCATGTTCTTACCTCACCCTGTGTCTTGCTCAGCAACCCAGAAGGAATGTGACAATACTCTCAGAATAGAATAATTCAAGAAAAATTTAGCAAAGATGCTAAACATGCATAGGCAGCATTTGGAGAAATCAGTGTGATGACAACACACTGCCAGAGTTATTCTACCATTTCCACCTGAGACTAGGAAAGAAACTGCAGTTGAACAGAGAAAAGCAATCAAGGCAAGACATAGGAGGAAATGGATGTTAGGGATTGATCACCTTTACATCCTGCTGTCTCCTAGTTCCTCCTGAGCTCTTTATGGGGGGAAAGGCTACGAAAGCCTAGAAAGCAATGAAGGCCTCCAGCATCATCCAAGCAGGCCACCTTCCCGGAATAGAGAGACAAGAGGGGAAGGGCAGGCAGAGGGTGGGTCTGGAAAAGCAAATGTGCTTTTCACACTGTGTCTTGAGATCAGATCCTATAATTTCACAAGTACCCTGAAACACTTATTGCCCGACTAGTCCCTCTTTCTCTGAACTTCTATGAGAATAAAATCACAAAGAGAGAGCATATAGTCTCAGCCTTTGCTCTTATTTCATATGTAGTTGACCTCAAATTTGTATTATACACGGTGGAAGATCAAGATCAACTCTTACTTCTCAAAAAGTACATTGCTTTGGAAAATTGAGGCCCAAACTATAGAGCCCAGCCTAATGCTTTGCAGAATAGCCAAACTGCATGTTCTTCTTTACCATGATGTATATATGAAATTCAGTGGATTTAAGCACATTGCTAAATGTCTCACAGTAAATGAAGTTGAAGAAACACAGATTTATTACAAATTTTACATATTCATAATTTGTGGTTTCGTTCTACAATAAAGGCTAATAGACTTATTTGCTTTCCTGCTTCCTCTGTTATCTATCTATATCTATCTTTCTGTCTGTCTGTTTATCATCCATTATCTATCTATATCTCTCTGTCTCTCAGGATAAAAATTATTTTTGGAAATACAATCTTCAGCATCTATAAGAATTCACATAGAAGAAGTTGCTTTCTCCATGAATGAATCAGGAAATAATAATGTTCTGCCTGTTATTTTGAGTTTCCCTACCATCTAATTCCCTCTAAATCACTGGTAATCAATCTGAAGAAGCAACATGCAACAGCATTAAAATTAGGGGTGTTTAAAGAGGGAATTAGTGCACTCACTCATTATTCTTGATTAATAGAAAATTATCCTGCTAACATTTACTGTGCTATTCATTTGTTATTTGGAAGTGATTAGCTACAAATATCAGTTCAGAACAAGCCATTTGTGTAGTGCAGCCGGAGTCATAATTACAGCCACAGTGCCTTTTCCTTCACACATGCCTTCCTCACTGGAAAGAAGTTCTCACTCTTCCTTGAGTGCACCTCTTCCATAACATCAGCTGTTCTCTCCCAAACAGAGAGAAACCAGGGCACTGTTTAGGTTTATCTGTTACACAAAGGCCGAAAGAACATGAGATCAGGAATTTAGTTTACTACCCAAAGCTGATAAACCCAAGGCAAAAACAATTATGTTCCCCAAATTCTCCATTAATTTATTTCCATCTTCAACTGACAACAACACATCCATCATCCATTCAGTTTCTTTTAAGGACTCTGAGGGCTTCAGGCAAAATACTGATGGAACACCATTGTGTGCCTCAGATATTCCAACTCCTTTCTTTTTTATTTAAATATTCCATCCTGGAAATTTTCAATAGCCTAGTGTAGTCCCAGGAAGCAAATATTTGTCTGTGTTTACCTTGGTTTCCCTCACCTGAATCCATTTTTCTTTTTTTTTTTTCATTTTCTTTATTATTAAAATTTTCCACCTCCTCCCACTTCCTTCCCCCTCCCCTCCCCCATTCCACCTCTCCCTCCCTCTCCAGTCCAAAGAGCAGTCAGGGTTCCCTGCCCTGTGGGAAGTCCAAGGTCCTCCCCC